>CBVK0100387743.1:0-15539 GCA_900067695.1 Picea abies | reverse complement strand
CCCTGACAGTAAGAGTACTTCCCGGAAAGGACCCCCTCCTGGAGGGTCACGGGACGGTCCCCCGCCACTTCCTTCTGTTATTTTCCTCAAACCCGTTTTAGATGGTGGAGATGGCCGAATTAGGCTATCCTAAGTGTCTAAAAGATTGTTATAACTCTCGGGTGAGTCTTTAGGTGTGTTTGAAGTGTTTTAGGAGTGTTTTAGGTGTCCGAAAAATGTGATTTAAGCCCAAAACCGAAACTGAAATTGCTTGAAAATGAAGTGCTAGTAACGTAAAGATTTAGCCCATAAACTCAAGATAACATGAATGTAAAGCTCATAAAATAAAGACCATTAGCATAGCATCCCATTCATCATCATGACATAATACTTTGCAAAAAGAAAAGGGCAAGAACAGCTTGCCGAATGATAACAAGAATAAAACTTTGAGATTTTAATCATTCATCCATATGTATGTTAATCCATTGAAAGAGATATGCTTAAAATGAAATACTTGGCAAAGTAAAACTTAAGATCTTAAACCATCAATTTATCACATATGCTTGAAAAATGTAAATGGCATAATGACTTAAGAAAAAGATGAATTTGTACCACTTAAGAGAACTTCTAAAGCATTAAACCATAGATCACGATGAGCACAAGCATATGTAAAATAGATAACATGAAAGGAATGAAATGTTAGATGTGATGACTACTCTAGATAATTTTAGTCCATGATAGCATGTAGATCATCAAAAAATTATTTTCCTTTAGCCTCACGATTTTGGGGATTACTCTCCCAAGGTGTAGGCATCTAACATTTAGCAAAACTTAGAAAAATAAAGCAAACCACTCACAATGACCAAGGTGGAGGCAAGTCTACCAATGTTGGTCAAAAAGGGTTGGAAAAATAAAATGAATATGATTATTAGACAAGCCTACCACACAACCTTGTCCTAATGACAAGTGGGGAAAGGAATAAAGAACTTGTTGAAATGAAAAACTAAACTAGCCCAACGATTTTGGGGGGTTGGCTAGGCCAATCACTCACCTAAGGTGTAGGCAACTAACTACTTACAAAAAATAGATTACAATGGCTGAAAATGTAAAGTAGAATGCAAGCCTCAAGAGAACTTCCCGGGGGCTTGCTACAATGATAGAAACAAAGAGAGAAAGAGAGGGATTCTTTACCAACTTGATGGAGCCTTTTGGGGGTGTTGTGAGAGTAGATTTTGGCAGCGTTTCCCCTTGTCCCTGGTAAGAATCTGCAAAAACTAGCAAGCAAGTGTTTGCTGGAAACGCTGCACAACACAAAAAAAGGTTAAAAAATTTATGTTTTTACACAGAAATTTTTTACATAAAAATCTCCAAGTTAAAATGAAAATATTTGACCTATCTAAGAGGGTTAGCTATAGTAGAATAGAAGTAAGGAGTGTAAGAAGATATGGGTTGAAAACCCCTTTGTTGAGACTCTTCCAACCACAATCTTAGAAGCAAAATCTGCAAAACTTAAGCACTGTGTGAGATATGGCAATAGAGTAATGTGAAAGATAAAGTAATACTATGAACTACTTCATAATACCAACTATCCTACACATATAGATCAGCGAACAATACTATCTATTGATCTACCCAAACAAAATACTTTGCTCAAGAAAACTACACCATAAAACCAATACATAAATTTGCACAATATCACCTCAATAGATGGAGCACATCAGAATACTCATGAAATGATCCAAAACCTCCAAAGCTTCTTGTTATTAGATCCAACAAAATGTGAGAACCTTGCAGCAAATACTTGCTCCAAAGATCTCAAGAGAAAAATGAGCTTTTGTGAAGATGACAAGAGCAAGAGTGGGTGGGGCGAAAATCCTGTAGCATAACTTTAGCTCAAAGAATGGTGAGGTGAATGAGTGAGGAGGGGTTTCTTTTATAGCTCAAGAGGCAAGGTGAAGGCACTTGGATGAGCTCCAAGTGTCAAAACCCAAGCAAACATGAGAATCTCAATGAGGGGAGCGTAACTCCTCTTGGAGGGGGCAAAAAAAGAGTGAAATTGAAGAAATGGAGGGGGATTAATGAGAAAAAATGAGTGGGATCATCCTAGGAGGTGATGTGGGGGTTAAAGGGAGTCATAACTTATGAGAGGGGGCCTCAAATAAGTCACAACAACCTCCACCAAAGAAAAACGTGAATCCCCCTAAGGGGGCATGATTTTTGAGTGTAGAAGGTGGGTAAGGGGTAAGAATAGGTTGGAAAAGGTTGGGAGGGTTAGGTTATGCTTAGGGGGTCTCTCTCTAACCATCATTTCAACATCTCACATCATCTAACTCATTATTACAAAAATTGACATTTCGGCAATGTCATACTTAGGAATTAAAATTGTTGTTTTAACTTACTGACACTCCGGGTGGACAAATGCATAGCAAACTTTGTCTGACCGAGCTGAAACTTGGTCTATGGGTGTGAAGGGTGCCATTCCATTTCTTTTAAGCAAAAATACCCCTATCAAAAACCCAAAGACCCAGTTTTTACAATATTTGCTCAAAAACATTTAATTAATTAAATAATTAAAATTCCAACCTTAGGAAAATTAATTAAATTTAATTAATTAAAAAAAAACCTATCTAGACTCGACGAAATTCCGCAAAACTTTCTACAATGTCTGGCATGGTCATTTACATCATTCCTAAACAATAGCTACCAAAGGATGAGACCATTAGAACGTCGTTCACCACTTTGGAGGAATTATTGCATGTGTGAGGGAAAAACTCATGGGAAATCAACCAGGCTAAAAAGCCCAGTTGACAACCTGAGGATAAAAAACCCTCGGTGAAAAGAACTCTCCCAATGAAAACATCCCAAGATACCTGACCTAACTATGATCCATGCAGACTTATTACATTATTAACCCACGCAGGGGTGCAGAAATTTGTTTACAAAAATTTTGTGCTGGAGCATAAAATGCCCAAGTAGAACCAATATTGTCTTCAACATACTTGCATCTGATGATGCATATCTTCATGGCACATGGAGTTGACCCCCTAGTTGAATAGGCAGTCAACAAGTAGATTAAGTGATCTAGGAGTTAATTTTAGTTTTTAAGTTAGGGGGACCCAACCCAAATGACAAGCAGTCAATGCAATCCAACCTTTCAATGACGAGCACACCCCTTTTACTTACAAATTTACAACAAGATCAGTGCCTAAAGATAAATGGGGTTAATGAAAGATACAACAAGTACAATTAAACAAAAGATAGATAATACCAATGAACAAAAGAATTTACTTTACACCAATTTATGAATGTTATCTACAAGTTGAAATACAATATGAAATAGATATACAATGAGATAAGAATCTTAAACGATTACACAACTATATCCAAAGAATAAAGAATACTTGAACCCAATTAACAATGAAACATTGATACATAAAATATTCACAAATAAGAGAAATAGCTTGAGATAACTTTGAAAAGTAAAGTGCTCAAAAGAGACATTGCGCAACTTTAGAAGTAAATAGCTTTGAAAGTAAATCGCACAACTTGAAAGGTAAAGTTACTTCGAAAATGGAAATGCTTGGAAAATAAAACACATGGAAAGTAAATGACCTTGAATGTAAAATTTGCACAACTAAAGTAAAAGCCAAATGAAATTGAAAGTGCTAAAGTTGTGAAAGTGTTGTCGGTAATTTAAAAGATTTTAAGTCTCTCTTTAGTTAGGGGGATTAGGGGTGATAGATGCAAGCCTAGACTATGTGTCTACCCCTAACTCTTACCCCTTTAACCAAAGGAATTGTTCGGTGCTCATGAAGAAGGACAAGCAAGGTCCTTCCTTAGCTCCATAGGTCAATCCGGAATGCTTGGGCACTCAAGCAAAGAGGACACTTAGTGTTGTGAAGCCGTCCCCGACTTACACCCCCTGCAGCCTCCCAAAGCATTTTTTTTATGGTAAAAGTGATACTAGTTGGGTGCCTAATTAGACTAGATATGATTACTTCCCAACAAATAAGTTACTCGACTAATTAGTCTAGATGTGGTTACTCTCCAAAGTAAAATCAAACTAAACTAACCCAACAATGTTGCATGGATTGGCATAGCCAAATCACTTTGCAAGGTGTAGGCACTGTTGACCGCCTATTCAGCTAGGGGTTCAACTCATGTGCCATGAAGTATGCATCATCAGATGCAAATATGTTGAAGACAGTATTGGTTCTACTTGGGCATTTATGCCTCCAGCACAAAATTTTGTAAACGAAATTTCCGCACCCCTGCGTGGGTTAATAATGTAATAAGTCTGCATGGATCATAGTTAGGTCAGGTACCTTGGGATGTTTTCATTGGGAGAGTTCTTTTCACCGAGGCTTTTTTATCCTCAGGTTGTCAACTGGGCTTTTCAGCCTGGTTGATTTCCCATGAGTTTTTCCCTCACACATGCAATAATTCCTCCAAAGTGGTGAACGGCATTCTAATGGTCTCATCCTTTGGTAGCTATTGTTTAGGAATGATGTAAATGACCATGCCAAACAGTGTAGAGACTTTCGTGGAATTTCGTCGAGTCTAGATAGGTCTTTTTTTAATTAATTAAAATTAATTAATTTTCCTAAGGTTGGAATTTTAATTATTTAATTAATTAAATGTTTTTGAGCAAATATTGTAAAAACTGGGTCTTTGGGCTTTTGATAGGGGTATTTGTGCTCAAAAGAAATGGAATGGCACCCCCTACACCCATAGACCAAGTTTCAGCTCAGTCGGACAAAGTTTGCTATGCATTTGTCCACCCGGAGTTAAAGTCAGTCAAAACAGCAATTTTAATTGCTAAATCATTTTTGTAATTTTTGTAAAAAAGAGTTAATGGGCTAGTTTGAAGATGGAAAAGAGCAAGATTAGACATAACATAACCCTCCCAACTTTTTTCAACCTATTCTAACCCCTTACCCACCTTCTACACTCAAAAATCATGGCCCCCTAGGGGGAGTGACGTTTTTCCTTGGTGGAAGTTGTTGTGACTTATTTGGGGCCCCCTCTCATAAGTTATGACTCCCTTTGACCCCCACATCACCTCCTAGGATGATTCCACTCATTTTTTCTCATTAATTCCCCTCCATTCCTTCATTTTCACCTTTTTTTTGCCCCCTCCAAGAGGAGTTACGCCCCCCTCTTCTAGACACTCCACAAATGATTTTTTTTTAAATTATTTGAGACCTCTCACCTTCCTTGGCATCAATCCCAAGGCCTCTCACACCTCTTTGCTTGATCCCTACACCTCCTACATTTTTCTAGGTGATATTGTTGGATTTGATTTCATGTGGTTTGGTTGGGTAGATCTTGAATTGAAGTATTTCATTTGGGTAGATTCGCATAGAGTATTATTGATGATTTATTTGTGTTGGGTAGCTAGATTGCTTTGAAGTATTTCAAGTAGTTAGTTTATCCATTTACAATATCTATCTTGGTTCACCCTTGTCTCAAGTTTTTGCATATTCACTTCAAGGGATTATTGGGAAAGCCTTAAGCTCGAGTCTTCCCTTAACTCCTACTCAAACTCCAAGTTTATTTGGTTTTATATTTCTGCTGCACTACATTATACATTTCAGTTTGCTAACCCTCTTAGATAGGTCACAAATTTTCATATATTTCAGTTTTGTTACTTGGAGATTTCAATGTGGAAAATTTATGCATAAAAAACAGAAATTTTCCTTAACTTTGTTGTGTTGTGAAGCATTTCCAACAAGTTTTTGCTTGCTGGTTTTTACAGGTTCATACTAGAAACAAGGGGATATGCTGCCAAATTTCAGTCATACAACACAACAAAAGCTGTCCAACTAAGTGGGTAACATTGCTATCCCCTTCTCTTCTCATTCTTGCATTCTACTTGTATATTTTAGCCATTGTATATTAAATTTTTGCAAAGTAGTTTAGTTGCCTACACCTTGGGAGTGTGATTGGCCAAGCCAACCCCCCAAAATCGTTGGGCTAGTTTAGTTTTTATTTTCAGCCATTTTCTTTATTTCTTCACAACCCTCTTTGGCCAAAAACGGTAGGCTTGCTTCCACCTTGGCCATTGTAAGTGGTTTTCTCTTTTGCTTTCTAAGTTTTGTTTAAGATTAATGTGCCTACACCTTGGGAGAGTAATCCCCAAAATCGTGAGGCTTAAAGAAAAACTATTCTTTTGATGATCTATATGCTTAACAGTCTAAATCTTCTAGAATAGTCATCACACATCTAATGTTATAATCTCTTACATATGCTTATGCTCATCATGGTTAATGGTTTGATGCTTTAAGTTTTGTCTAAGTGATATATCTTGTCTAGTTTCTTAAATCATTATTTCATCTCTCTTTTTCAAGCATATGTGACCAAGTTAGGATCTAGATCTCTCATTTTGTTAAAGTTTTCATTTCAAGTATATCTTTCCAAATGGGTTAACACATAAGTGAATGATCATTTCCTTTTACGAAAGTTTTAATTACTATTTCGGCAATCTGTTCTTGCCTCTTTCTCTTTGCAAGGTTATATGTCGTGATGGTAAATGGGATGTTAGTTTAGTGATGGTTGTCTTATGGACTTTTCTATTCATGCTATCTTATGATATGGTTTAAGATCTCTATACTCATAACATTTCATTTGCAAGCAATTTTCTTGCCTTAACATCACATTTTTCTTTCAAGTTTACACATGGAATGGTGATGAATGAATGACATGTATCTTGCAGTTTTCCATTGATGCTTTAAATGTGTTTATGGTCATTGTATTTACATTTTGCAAACACATTCATAACAACAACTTAAGTTTCGGTTTTGGGCTAAAAACTAAAATTTTGGACATCTAAAACACTCATAAAATCAACCAAACACACCTAAAGACTCGCCCGAGAGTCATAATAACATTTTAGACAACTTAGGTAGCTTTATTCATCCATCTCCACCATCTAAAACGGGTTTGAGGAAAACAACGGAGGGTAGTGGCGGGGGACCGTCCCGTGGCGCTACAGGTGGGTGTCCTCTCCGGGAAGTACTCTTACTGTCAGGGCTGACCGTGGAAGCTAGGGTGGGCCTCGTTGCCTTACTATCTTGAGCACTCGGCAGTCATTTGGCCAAGGGAGGAGGAAGTTTAAAGCCCCAACATAGTTTAGGGGGAGGGAAATAAAATTTATCCAATTTTTAAGAAACTCCTTAATCATCTAGTTGCATAGAAAATCTGTGTGTTGGGGGATTTAGATGTATGTGTAGGAACACACATTGATAATAATTACATGCTTATAATCCTTTTTGCAACTACATGGTTTATGTCTTTAATGTTTCATGTCTATATGAGCATATGAGTTAAACATTGTTATATCTTTTGGTTTATTTGCTCTTGTGGTGTGATTCAAGAAGGGGTTGAGTATCCCACTTGGGGAGGCATCACCTTCTTGAGTCTTGAGTGCTTTTATGGTTGCCATTGAAAAGCAGTCCAATAGAGTAAGTGCTATTGGGGCATGCTCGGCTCATGTGTTGATCTCACTTTCATTTTCATGTATTTTTGTATCTATTTGTATCTTGTGTAATTATTGTAACATCTTTAATTCTTTTGTAAGTAATTGTGATTTTTAATTTGTGGGATAGTTCAACTTGTTTAAATTGTAATACTTTTGTAATTGAACCTCCCCTAAACGTAGTTGACCCCATTGCCCAACCTTAGGCACTAGTCTTAGTNCTTAGGGAAAGGGTTGATTGACATATAGATAGACTTGCACTTTGCATTTGTTGTCTTAGCATCTTAGGCTAGTTTTCCCCCTTTAGCCTTTAACAAATTAAAAACAACTCCTAGAACAACAAACGTTAAATCCAATCTAGTAACTAGGGTCTACTCCCCTTGGCTTCCCTAAAAGTAAGCCTAGAAGGAAGAGGTTCCAGTCAAGGTGACAGTGTGGACTGTGAACCTGGGCATTGTGCCTCCAAGGACACACTAAGTGAGCTGGACTTTCCTCACGTTTGCAAGTGTGTATTAGGACGGCAACAGGCACAAAGGTTAAAGTAAAGTACAATAGCTTGAAATGAAAATTACAAAATCCTAGCCTCACAACTTTGCCTTAAGGACAAAGGTGGACAAAAGAATGTGAATTAAAAGATTTTTCTACCTCACAACAATGGCACAAGGAGGAGGACAAGCCTACCGATTTTGTGCCAAGGTGGGTGTAAAAAATAAAGCATGAACTTGAAAGAAAATACACAACTAGGCTAGCCACACAACCTTGCCCTAAGGACAAGTGGGGAAAACAAGTAAATACAAAACAGAAATTTAAATTAATCTAGCCTTACGATTTTGCATGGATTGGCATAGCCAAATCACTTTGCAAAGTGTAGGCACTTAAACTAACTTTCAAAACAGAAAATTAATTTTAACAGAAGAATGCAATCCCAAGAGACTCTCTTGGGCTGCTTACAAGCTTAGAAAATGATAGAAAGAGAAGGGGTTGATATCCAAACTCAAGGAGGGTTCCTTGAATGCTTTGAGACTTGAAATGAGCAGCACTTCCCCCTCTTTCTAACGAAAATCTGCAAAAATCAGCAAGCAAAAGCTTGTTGGAAATTTCTGCAAAACACTTGGAAACTTGTGAATCTCTGTTAGCAAACAAAACAAAAATTTACAAACAAAAATCTAAACATGTATTTGAAGATTTATGAACTAAATCAGGACAGAAATATGCTTGGAAATGACAGAAATAATATCAGAAATATATTGGAGGAATCTCTTGGTTGAACAAGCAAATTTCCAAATCTGAAATTTGCTCCTTCAAACCCTACGTGACCTGCAAATAAGTGAGATCTTGCTACAAAAACAATAAGGAGGTGAGTAGATCCATGGAAAATGCAAAATACTTTGTTATTTCAAATAAACTAACTCACAAAACCTACAATAATACTACCATAAGCTTCTCCAAGCAAAATATTTTGCTTGGATCTCCTAGATTAGATTATAGAAGCAAGAAATACACAAGAAAAGAAGGCAGCAATGTCACCTCACACAAAGACCATGAAGAGTATCACGACGACTCCTTGTTGACCACCTATTTCAACTAGGGGATCAACTCCATGTGCCATGAATCTATGTACCTGATGGTGCAACCAAATTGAAAACTAGTTTAGTAGTGAAGTGTTGGATAGATTTGTGGTAGTATTATCATAGATCTAGTGAAGTGTTTATTTGGGTATTGCAAAGTATTTTGTTTTACCATCTAGATCTACTGACATCCTCTATTTTTGTGGTTTTTCTCACAAGATTTGCAGGTTACCTAAGGGTTTGGTGCAGTGTTGAATATATCGGCGTTATATCGGAAATTTTGGATGTGTCGCCGATATTTTCACCTGGCCGAAACTTTCTTCCGAATATTTCACAAAACTTCTGAAATTTTCAATGTGTCGCGACACATTCACCAACTCGCGACATTTTCTCAATGTGTCGCGAGTCGATGGAATATGTCGGCCTGCTTAAATTTTTTAGCAAATAAAAAGCGCGTGAGGGGTTTTACTAAAATTCTTAATGGTAATGTAAAATTCTTAAAGTAAAAGGATGAAAATGAAAGATAAAGGAGAATGTCAGTGACATTCTCCTTTATCTTTCATTTTCATCCTTTTACTTAAATTTTTAACATTACCATTCAGGTGACTTAGTAGTGTATGTGCACACCAACCTCTGTCTTATATACAAGTAGAGAGAAGAGTGGTTGTAGGGAAAGACAAAGATGTGGGATGTGTTTTCTGATGATATGGGTTTGAACAACAGTGTTGAGTTGGCATTAGCCAACTTGGATCTTAATGAACTAGTGCTAGAGCCGGTCACTTTTGATGATGGTGATCCTCTTGAGGGGTCATCCTCCACAGTCCACATCAACAAATGCACGGATTGCATTGGATATAGGGGAGGAGGAGGAGGATGGAGGAGAGAGCAGTGGTAGTGATGCCAATCTTGATGATTATGACATGGAGGACTACTGACAGTCACGACTCATGAGCTATGAGATTCTTTCATCTACAGTTCTAGTATCTACCCTATAGCTATTTTGTATTTTTTATTAGCAATACCACCTATAGTATCAGTGACTCTAACTTAGTATGTTATTTGATGTTGTAGAGGCCATTTAGAGCCTCATTGATTATGTATTTATGTTCCGATCTCTAGATATGTATTGCACTTGGTGTCATTTTGATATATTCATGAGCATACTTTGGATATGTTGTCTCTAATTGTCTCTAATACTTTGGAAACATGATTTAAAATCTTATTATCACCTTATCACCTGATATTAAGATTATATGGTGGCAACTATTATTCTATCATGATATACGCACCTTAATATCATCTTTATATTTCATCATGATATCCATGATGATATTAATCATGATACGCACCTAGTCTACATCAAATTATAGTCTAAGCTCCAGGGTCATGATATCGCATCTTAATTCATCTTAATCTCACATCAGATTAGAATCATGAAATGGTTGATATCATCTAAGCTCCAGGGTCATGATATCCATGAGACTGATTATGGTGTCTTCCACAATAGTCTTTATTTTTAATACTTCAACATGTTTCAGAATTTTTAATTTAGTAACGATATGTGACCACTTGACATCTTATGAATCTTATTTATTGGTTGTATTTTCATATTTATGTAGCAAAGTGTTTATTTGATGTTGTTGTTTTACAAGTTTAAAAAATTGAAAAAAATGAGTGTTTTTGTATTTTTTTTTAGGTCTTGCGACATATTCCGACATTTTCCGCCGATGTCGCCGAGAAGTTATATTCCGGACCCTCGCCGACACTTTCCCCGATATGAAATATACAGCATTGGTTTGGTGTGAAGATTTCAGATTTGGAAATCATCAATTTCACCCACTCACAACCTCTAAATATTTATGTTATTTATTTCTGTTCTTTTCTATACTTCTTTTGGCATTCTAACATACTTGAATAGAGCATTTAAACATATTATACTTGTTGATTTTTACACAGAAAATTTCAGGTTTGTTCTAAAAGAAATTTTCCCAAGATTTTGGTCTTTTTTGCATCTTTTCCAGCAAGCTTTTGCTTGCTGGTTTTTTGCAAGTTAGTAACATAAAGGAGGATCTACATCCCATTTGGAGAACCTACAAGTCAAAGAACAACCTCCCAAGTTGGGGTAACTATTACCCATCTTCTTTCTATCATCTATTCATTGTAAGAAAGCCCAAAGAGAGTCTCTTGGGCTTGCACTTCTCTAAGTTTCTTTAATTTTCTGCAAGTATTTTTCATTCTTTGCCTACACCTAGCAAAGTGTTTGGCCAAGCCAACCATGCTAAATCGTATGGCTAGTTGTTAGTGTTTTATTTCAGCATTGTATTTGCTTTCTTGTTTGCCCCACTTGTCCTTAAGACAAGGTTGTGTGGCTAGGATTCATTTCATTTCCAAGTTATTTTTATTTCCAAGTCATTTATTTTCTTCACCCACTTGGACACAAAACCGGTAAGCTTTGTCCTCCACCTTGTGCACTTGTTGTGGTTGCAAGTAAATTAGATTTACTTTCAAGTCTTTACTTCATTTTTGTTGCTTACACCTAGCATAGTGTTTGTCCAAGCCAACCATGCTATAACGTAAGGCTAGGTAAATAAGTGATGCTATCTTGCTTCTATTGTTTATGTTCATTGATTATCTTAGAAGCTTATCATCTTTATTTGCTTAAGCCCATGGAGGCATAGTAATTTACTTGTGTATTCTTTTCAAGCGTTCCATTTCCTTTCAAGTATTTACTTTGCTTTCAAGTTCAAGTATTTATATTTCCTTCAAACAATCTAATATTTCTTTCAAGTTATTGCAAGTTACTTTACTTTCAAGTACTTTTACTTTCTTGCAATTTACTTTTGTCAAGCACTCTTTATTTCAAGCACTCAACTTAACTTAATTAATCTTTAAGGTTCAATCAATCTTAGATCCTTAGGGGATTCAATTAAACTAGTTTAATTAGAACACCTATCACTATCCAAACTTTGCCATCAAAAAGGGATCTTGTGGAGGCGGCAGGGGGAGCTAGATCAAGGATGGTCTCACGGCACTAGGTGTCCCCCTTGTTGAGCACTCATGTTTCCCGGATTGACCTGTGGAGCTATGGTAAGGCCTTGTTTGCCTTACTTATTGAGCACCCAGCAGTCCTTTTGGTATAAGCGGGGAGAGTTTTAGGGAAATCACATAGTTTTAGGATTCACTTTCACTTAATCAACTTAAGTAATCCTAAAATTTATCCACAATTAACCTTGGCTTAACTTCATAATCTACTTTTATGGTTCATGCTCTCTAATTCATGCAAGCATTTCAATTTCAAGTTATTTTCATGCATTTTTATTGAGCACTTGTGGATGGTTAATTAGTAAACTAAAAGTTGCGCATTTTTTTCTCGTGGAGGCTTCATACATGCTTTATCCTTGTCCTTCTTGAGTTGCGCACTTTTTCCCTTGGAGGCTCTTTTGATTGGTCTTTCATCTATTTTGGAGTTGTGTTGGAGCCATTGAATAACCCCTTGAAGTTGTGCACATTGTGAGGGCACTTCATTGTTTGGGTTTGTTGAATTGTTGTGTTGTGGTGAATGTTATCTTGAGTGATCTTTTCCTTCCCTGCAAAATCAAATCAAGTTGGTTCATTGTTGCTTCAAGCTAGATCTAATTAGTGCTTGTTTCTTTATTGTCAGTAGTTGTATATTGTGTATCTTTTAGCTATTCTTTACATGCTTATTTTGTTAACAGTTGTTCAATTGTAAGTTGTGTAAAGTAATTCTTTTGTGTCTAATTGTAAGTTTTGTAAAGTTCTCCTTTATACTCTTTGCAACTCTAGTTGAACCCTTTGCCCAACCTTAGGCACTAGTCTTAGTTGTCTTAGGGAAAGGCTTGATTTTGCATTAAAATATTTGCACTTGCATTGATTGCCTCTCATATAGGCTAGATTGCCCCCAACCTTTAACTAATTAAAATCAACTCCTAGAACACCTTTAATCACTCATAGAGTAACTAGGGTCTAGCCCCCTTGGCTTCCCTAGAAGTAAGCCTAGATGGAAGAAATTCAAGTCGAGGTGACAATGGGCTTGAACTTAGGCATTGTGCCTCCAAGGACACACTAAGTGGATTGGACTTAGTCCACGTTTGCAAGTGTGTATAAAGACGGAAACACTCCCAATGCACCATGAGATAACCTCCAAAGCTTCCTTTTATTAATGGCAAAATGTTGTTTCAAATACTTGCAGCAAGATTTACAAGAAGAAATGAGAAAAAGAGAGAGAGAGGAGTGAGAGAAATTTGGGCAACATAAACTTGCTCTGAGAATAGATGGAGAAAAGAGGAGGGGTGGGCATTGTTTTATACTTGGGAAGGAAGAGAGACCCTTCTTGGATGAGCTCCAAGTGGCATCCACCAAAGGGAGGGAGATCATCTCAAGAAGGGTGCACTTTTAGGGTTTTAGTCATGTTTAGGATTTGAGGGTTGAGGGGGGACGGGGGAAACCACCTTTCCCACTTGTCAAACATAAGGTTAGACACCAAGGAGGGCGCACTCAGGGTCTTGGGTGTCTTTTTTCTTTAATGTTTATTTTTGGCCAAGTGGATGGGCAACGGGGGCGCACTTTCTCTAGGGAATCATGTTTGGTTGTTGGCTAAGCAAGGGGGGGTTCTCTAAGTGGAAAATTGTTTTTCCAACTTCAGGAAAAGGTTAGGAAACCTTTCCCACTCTCTCTCATGTTTTTTTTCATGTTTTATAATTTTTGGCTATTTTATCTTAGCCAATTAAAAGCAATTAAATGCCGACTCTAGACTGACTTTAACTCCTCATGGACAAAGACCTAGCAAAACTTGTCCAATTGAGTTGAAACTTGGTCCAAGGGTGTAGGGGGTTGTCTACCAATTTTTTTTAGTACTCACACCCCTATACAAAATCTCTAAGGACCAATTTTTTACATTTTATCTCAAAAATAATTAAAATTCCCATTAAATGGAAAATTTTAATGAATTAAAAAAAAAAAAATCAAAACTTAACAGAATTCCGCAAACTTAACGGAATTCCGCAAAACTATAGGAGATGTCTAGCGAGGTCATTTACAACATTCCTAGACCTTAGTCACCCCTTGGGCTCGATCCTTAGAATGCCTTCCACCACTTTGGACGATTATTGTGAGTGAAAAACTCAAAGGTAATTAAAAATTACCTGAGGATAAAAAACACTCGATGAAAGGACTTCCCTAATGATAAAGTCCTAGGCAACTAACTAAAATATGACTCATGTTGACCTATTACATTATTATCCCACGCAGGGGAGCGAACATTCTGATTACAGAAAGATGTGTCGAGGGCAAAATTTGCCTTGTTGAGCCATAAGTCTTCAAACTTAGTTGCACCATCAAGTACATAGCTTCATGATACATGACGTTGACCCCTAGTCGAAATAGGTGGTCAACAGGATCCAAGGGTAATACACCCAAGTTGCTGGACCAACTCCTTTGGGAGTAAGCTTCAACCAAGTGGTATATTATCTCTTCGACCCAAGTTGATTCTTATCTTGGAGACCATCCTGTAGAGGAGCTCTCCTAGCAAGATCCAAGGAAGAGCTGATCTATTGGTAAAATTTCTAGCATTGGGGGCAATAGTGCTTCCACTCCAAACCCAATCATCTAAAATTCTATCTGACCAATCTTGAGTTCACGGAGCCATAATCCCATAAACCAAAGACATCATAAGGTAAAAATTAAAGGTAAGAAAATCTCTCAATTTCTTCAACCATTTAAATTAAATATTTTAAATCATCTTTTATTACAAAAATTAAAAAAATCATACCCTAACTCTATATTTCAATTTATTTTATCTTTATCGGGTTGGGTTTTTTCCTTATGGGATTTTCCCTATGTTGCATGGGTACCCGTCCCCCCTAAAAAAACTCAAGTACCCTGCGTTCCCACGTACCAGGGACTTTAAAACACCTAGGAAATGTTTCCAATTGGCTGGGGACGTCAGTGGGGACTTGGGGATGTTTAAGCCGTCCCCAATTTGTCCCTGGGTCAAATGGGGGACGGATTGGGTACCGTACCGGCGTCCCTAAAAAATTCGGGGACTGATAAGCACATTAATAATAAAAAAATTAAAAAAAAACTTAAATCTATGTTCCCTTACTCACCCGCGCGTGTAAAGACTAACCTACCCATCAAACCCGCCCTCACATTCACATTTCGTTGCTCGCACCTCACTCACAGTCGACCCACACCTCACTCACAGTCAACACGCACCTCACCCACAGTCCGAGTCGGCCCTCACAGTGAGAGTCGACCCTCACAGTTGGCCCTCGCCACTCCAGAGACCAACTCGCGTGGATACGGGGAGGGTTTCCGGTCCAGCCACCAGTGTACTCCAGCTACCAATTCACGTGGAGACGGAGAGGAGTTCCGGTCCAGCCACAAGCTCGCACAGGAGGGGTTTAATCGTCAGTCCAACCACTAGCCGCTAGTTACAGGTATGCTACCTGCTACTATGCCCGCAAGTTTTTTTTTTTAATTTTAAATTTTAAATT
>CBVK0100387742.1:0-15989 GCA_900067695.1 Picea abies | reverse complement strand
GTCAAATTATAACCACACTGTTTCATATCCAAATGCAATTACAAGTAAATTGTATCGTATAAGATACGATGTAATCAAAATCGATATAGTTATAATCGAACACCATCATAATCGGTTGGTTACAGCTGTAACAGGGTGCATAGGATTCATATCGTTTTAATCAAATGCCGATATAGAAAGGTCGTTACGATTATGACCAAACGTTCATAACAGCATCGAACTTCACCATAGATTACAATTGTTGAGCATTTACATAGTAAATCAGACAGGATCACATAATGATCGTAACCATCAACAACAGTAATAACCATAAACTAGGCAATAATCAAATCAACATGTGACTGAGCTAAAAATAGAAACACATCGTAATCCTGGGCATAATCAATTTCATTCCCAAATAAAAATTAAGCAATAACTGATCATACGGTCAAACTATGCGAATCGATAGGTTGGATATAACAGTCATGATTCAAATCTACTCGCAATTTAGTCATGCATCCACAGAATGGTATTCGAATACAACAAATAACCATAATTTACCAAATATATCGTATATGACCAATTCGAAATGAAATATTAACTGTGTTTGAAATTGATATACCAGAAATGACCCGTGTTTAGAAAATATTGACAACTTCAATAATCGATAGAGTATTCAGTTCAATCCAAATCGAAACAATCAAATCTATCCTACGATCAATCGAATCAAAACCAAATCCAATTGAAACTTAAAACAATAATGAAAATTGATTTATTAAAACAAAATTATATACAAAAGTGCATGCTTATGTGACAGAGCAGATCCACGATATAAACAGAGTTTATGAGTATGTCATATAAATAGGTGAAAGTCATACCAGTGAGGTTGTTTGGGCTACGCCAATTTTGAATTGACGACTGTTGTAGCCGACTCCACGTTCTTAAACAAAATCGAACCTATTGTTTGTTGTTTCTTATCAGTGGGTGGCATCTTTGCCTTTTGACTGGTGAGCATTGCAACTTGATCTTCCAGAGCATGAATTCTGGACTGCAGCATTGGCACGTCGAGGAAATATCTTTCCAACCATGAGCCACACTAATCACATGGTGGAGAAGCTGGTTCGGCTAAAGCAGGAGGGGGTTTCGACGAATTACCTAGGGTTTCACAAGGCATTTTGATGCCTGGAAAATTAGGATCACTTCGCAAGCAAGGTGGTAGGTTCTTCACGAAATCATATGCGGGTTTATCACACAGACCTTCAGAGTAGGGATACTCACTTGCCAGGTAACGTTCAACCTCTAAGTCGGAGTCTTCACTCACCATAATAGGGTCGGGGTTGACAGGAATTTTTGGTTTGTTTCTTGCCATGCGAGAGATTAACCAGGCATTTTTCTTGCCTTTAGAATTGGCAGAGGGTTTGGATTTAGGCCTTTTAGCCACGGGTTTAGCAGCTTCGGTATCCTGGGTAACAGAATTGGGTAGGTCAATAGGAGAATCGGGTAGAGGTTTAGGAAACAATGCACTGTAAGGCACAGGGGGTACTAACTTGCTCTCGGTCACCACAGATTTGTCAACCTGTGGTGGCCCTGAGTTATCAAAATTATTGCGAACAAGAAAGTTATTCCAACAGTCTCGACGTAACCCCAAATGACAAACCACGAGCATTTTAATTAACCCAAAATGAAACAGACTGCTGTCGGCCTGGTTTCGTTTGTACCTTTTAGACATTTTAAACAAACTCCTATGCAAGTAGTAAGGCATGTTAAGCTCATACCCCATGAAAACCATCAGTAGCCGAAGGTGGTACAAGAAAATGAAACCATACCTGCCCTCGCAGGTAATGAACTGCTTGGTTACCATGAACAGGTCATGCCAGCATTGCTTGAGCATATTTGCGGGTAAACCCTTGTCACAAGAACTCACCTTTCGTGACTGGAAGAGTAATGTCCACGGGACATCTTCCACTTTGCAATTTTTTGACCATTTCTGTCCGACAGCAGGCAGACCAGTAGCTAAACTGAGAAATTGCTCATCAATTTCTAACTGCACATCCCCAACCTTGGCTCAGCAACCATTGAAGGTTAATGCAAATTGCCGAGCCACGCTAGGGTTATAGCCATCAAACTTTCATATGAACGGGAGCCATCCGAATTCCTCCAGGTCGCTATAAGCACCATCAAACATTAACAATGCCTGACTACCATTGGGTTCTTCCCTTACGATCGGAGCCATGGTGCGGGTGCATGGTAGGGTTTGGATCGAACACAACAATACACAGTAGTAAAAATCAAAAGGACTAACAGCTGCGAGCGTTCAAAGGGGAGGCAAATCAATATGCGCGTGCGAAGGTGGTGGGTTAGTTCACCGCCATGCACAACATTAATGGCACAGTACAGCACTGTTTAATCAATTATGACACCACTCAAACCACATTAATCGGTTAACACAAGGATTTAAACGGTGGATCGTGATACCAAGGCACCATTGTATCATTTGAAACCATGGATATTCAATATAGAATCAAACCCAAAGTTGATACGCGCCATGTGATAATTCAAGCCATTAAATCCAAAATCCAAATTTTTCACCAGCGCGCCATGTATAACTTTAGACTACTGCCACTCGAATATGAAATCAGACTCATTTTTGCATAATCAAAGTTTACAAATCATTGCAACAAGAGATTTCATAAAATCGATAGGTCAAAAAAAACTTATAACAGTGAGGATCACATCATATAAAACAAGATCAATCATGACCCTTATGAAATCAAACATAGCCCATAACTTAACATGCTCAATGCCATATCAATTAAGTTGCGCAATCAGAGTGATAATAGGTGAATGGACAAAGTTCAAAAAATAAACCAAAGGTAAGTACCAATCAGGATATCAAATAAGCAGATCATGACAGTTCAAATAACGACGGAGGAGTTTTCACGCTTTCAGTCATGAAAACTAAATTGAAACCAATTTTCAAATGTCACTTGAAATGAAAGTGTCTTTTGTTTGCAAAATGCGACAAAAATTTGAAGTTCAAGAGACATAGGTGTAGGCAGCTTTAAGGGCAATTGAAAAAATTGAATTGGTTGCCAGCAACCCTACAAGGGTCCATGAGTCACAAGTATCATAACAAGTAAGCCACATATAATAATGAAACCACCCAAACATGTGCATCAAACCCCCTTTTCAAACTAAACAAATGTTCAAAGATGTTATACAATTTTTCAAATTTTAGTGTGGGAGGGGTGTCAAGGCATCCTATTCAATCAATCATTCCCTAGGTCCAAGGTGTTTTCATAAGAGAAGCCTATCTAATCCATGTGTGAGTGTGAAGTGGATTGGGGTAAACTTCTAGGAATGGGGTTCATGACATATAAGGGTTTGTATTGTCTCATTTATGGGTGCATTTATAGAGGGTGATTTTCCCTTTATATGCAATGCAACATTTTTCCAAGCCTAATTATTGCCATTAATTAATTAAGGTCCAAACACTAAGTACTCCCTATGGGTTAATCAAATGGCTTGGGGGTAGTACCATAGAGTCACTTGAGGGGATGTGTACACAAAGTTCCATGGGGGTATAATCTAGCTTGTAACACACTTTTGTAGATCCCTCAACAAGTGGGACATCTATATATGTGAACTTACACTTTTATAGGTCTTATATTTTTAAGAGATAATTCTTCATTGTTTATCAATACCTATTAGGAGAGCATATGGAAGGTTCATGATTTGGATTTATCTTTTTCCAGCTACTTTCCCCTCTGGGCCTTTAGCCCCTTTTTCACATGAAATGAGGTGCGATCCCTTCTTGGGTTAGTACACCCAAAAATCCCAAGAGATATGGAGACAGAAAGGAAGAAGTATGGAAGGTGATAAGCATGATCAGGAATGTATGATGACTCTTCAAGGAACCCCAATAGCACCCTATTCTCAAGTGTGACCAAATTACTAGGAAAAAATGACACCCACCAGGATTAAATAAGGCAAAGAGTATAAATTCCAAGAAAATGTTTTGTAATCAAGAAAGTTCCTTTGCAACATGTTCAAATGCTTCAAATATTAGAGTGAAAATTACCATGATACTTGGGCTCATTACCTCATGGAGCAAGACCCATTTCCCTCTTGGACCATACCAGTGTGGTGGATTTTTTTGTTGGTGGTGATGTGTAGAATGTAACAATGAAAAAGAAGGGCCCTCTAGAGCTATGTTCTATCCATATAGATCTCGACACTCTATGTATGCAACCTGTTGGCCTCAAGACACAATATCCTTAGTTACCCCTAGGTTGGGGGTAACATATGGCTCCTACTCGGGGACATGTGCTCACTGGAGAGCACATGAGAACTGTTAGTCCCTAAAGTTGTCCTTGAATGCTAAGGGGAATCTAGGGCACCTCAGTTATTGCAATCGTTTATGTTTGTAGATATTTTTTTAATTTATAGGTTGTTTTGTGGGTCAAGGAGTGGTTGAATAAGGAAACATAAAATTCTGATTACAAAGTCAAGTTTCCACCACATTCACTTAGTCAATGGTAATTACTCTAATCAACCAGAAAAAGGATATTTAAACAAAAAAAAAGGAAGTTGCAAGTTTACAATCTCTCCACTTACATATGAGAATCTTAATTTCCAAATATCATTCATCAAACAAGAAATAATTATTTGAATACAAACTCTGTAACAATTGAGAAAATAAAAAAATATTTACCAGTATTCAACATAAATAGAAAAAATCAAATGTTTTGCAAATATTTTAAATGCATTCAAGTAAAGAGATGAAATTTAACACAAGAATGAGATAATCTGACCATCAAAATGCTTTTTCCATTGAGTGTAAGATGTAGTAGATTCTAGTATACAATTCAATTCAATAACTCCTATATCACCACCAAACTCGAGCCCCTAACTATGTCCACATGGTTCCTCTTTATACACAGAGTTGGTTTTCCTAGATCCTAAAATCTAGATATAGTTTTGATTTAGTCCTGATATCTAGCTAACAAATAGGGATCATATTATATTTCAACTATTCCATTACAAAAAAAATCCTAGACTTTAAGAAAAAGACTTGATCCTAAGTTTAGATTATGATTTTACAAAATATCCTTTGACCTAAAAAGTAGAATCTGTAGTAACTACTCCAAGTAGATATGTTGGAAAAGAAAAAGGTCTTTCAACCTTTAATTTGTTTTTATCATCTTATCAAAGAAGGGCTCCAAAACTGTCACTTCTGAATCAAAATTGTCCACTGTGTACTGGCATGGTCTGGGTAGAATTTTCATTTTTGAATAAAAGATTGTCCCCTCAATATTTCCTGCAAAATAGAGTTATGCAAAAAGTGTTTTTTTTTGCATCCTTAGAGATTTTATTTCAGAATTCGTAGAGTCTCCTTTGCTTTTTGTTTCATTTTCTGGACTTTAGATTCTAATTTGGAACTCTGTGTCAGAAGTTTTTTTTTTTTTTGTCTCAGCTATGCAATAGTGGCCTCATAATATTAAGGTGTCAACACATCTATATTCCCAATCATTGGTTCTTCTTGCTTTTCTTGTATTACAGGTTCTTCTTTCTTGACTTGAAGTGCATGTTCTTCTTGATTTTCTTCTAATGCATGTATGTTTAAGTCAATAGACAATTTGGGATTTATAGGTTTCCTTTCCTTCTTGTGCATCTTTGCAGATTTTTCCTCAACAATGTCTTCTGTTGCAGACTCAGGTAAACAAGGTGCTCCTTTTTCTATATAAAAATATGCCATTTATGGAATTTCCCCCAGTGTATGGATTTATATCCTTTCTTTCTTGGTGATTCCAAGGATCTTATTATCTAAGATAGAAGATTCAATTTTTTTCACTGGTTGTGGATTTTTATTCAACTTTTGGTCTTCTTATGAATTTCCTCTATGATATCATCATCTAAAATGATCAGGTTATCTTTCTTCAAAGAGGGTTTAGACATAGCCTTTGAGTTAAGTCTCAAATTGTTTGTAGCTCTTTTTTTAGGCCTACTGGGATGACTTACATTATTTTTACCCTTTCCTTTGTTACCTTTACTATGTTTCACTTTGGGGGCTTCTCAACAGGTGCATCATTAGTTTTTGTCTCAGGCTCATATTTCACTTCATGCACCTGTTCTAACTTCTACTTATCCATTCTCCTTGTATATAACCTGTCAAAATTTGCAGGCTCATGTTTTGAAGTAGATTATTCAAGCTCCATATTGATGTCTTCCTATTGCTATGATTTAAGATATTTAAGATTCCTTTTTCCTGATTTGGTTCGTCTTGCTACGAGGGAGACCTCCTACAATTTTGGAGAGCTTCTTGAAGTATTTCATGTCCTAGTTGAATCTTTATGTTTCTTTTGTTTTGGATATAGTTCATCAAACCCTAAAGAGGCCACTAACTATTTCCAGGACACTTGAACCTCTCTCAATGCCTACAGGACCATCATCTTGATCAAACCTTGATTAAACAAACTTTTATGAACAATTTCAGGATTATTCTTCACCCTCTTGGACATTTTGGCTAATCTCTTCAACAATAAAAGGGTAAGCTCATCTCTGCATCTCCATTTAAATTCATACAAATTCTCATATGGTAATGGTAAGCATAAGAATGCCTTCCCTCACCCATTATATACCTATGTACCATTGTCAAAACATCTCGCCATTCTTCCTTTAACCATTTACTCAGTATCCCTTGACTCCAATCAGGATCATGGTGTTATGGTGCCAAAAATTGCTTGTACAGGTCTACAAATAACTCACCTTTATTCCACCATCTCTCACCCTTCACAGGTAAGTGAAATTCTACCCCAATAAAGTGTTCTACATATATTAATACATTCCCCACCTGAGTTTTAAAACCATCAAATATTTGGGAAAACAACATCGAAACCTCCTCATGATAACCCTGGAAATTATAGCAAAAGTCGAACCAACCTGCATCAACAAATTTATGAAAAATCTCTAGATATGCCTCCAAAAATTAGCCCCCTATTGGTTCCAAATGGCTAACCTAACCACTTTTCTTGGGTTCCATCATGTTGACTGTGATCTCCTTGTTGCACTACGAATATTAGGGTTTCAAAATTCGGGCTTAATAATTCCTACACAAACAACTGAAATGGAAAATATTCCTCGGTTGCAAATTGTTGTTAGTCCATGATATAATTATTACAAATTATTTTCAAAACTAAATAATAATTTTGAATGCTCAATATCATGACCCAAAACTCGAGTTTGGTGGATGTACTATCATGTACAAACTTGTGTTCATTAAATCATCGCCTTGAATCGAAACATTATTTTACAAGAGATATCAATGCTACATGATTCTCTACACGATCCTATGAATTATCCTCTAACATCTAACACGATTTTTGAAATCCAAGCACGTTCAAAAATAATGATGAGTTTAGGCACTACAAGAATAGTGACATTCTTGCAACGACTATGTCTCTCCTTTGAATTTTGGAAAATTAAAATAAACTAGAATTTTGATGGGACATACTCAAACCATGAAAATATCAAATCAATCTTACTATAAGTACATAAAAATGAAACTAGGCAAAGCTAAAACACCAAAAAATCATAAAAGAGAAGTGTATAGGGAAATTGATATAAAGAAGTGTACGATGAAACACGATTTTTTGGAATTGAGAAGATAGGAATGAGTTTTTAATAACATAGGCTAACAAAATCAAGGGTAAGAGGTTATAGTATGTCTGAGGACTAACATTGGCTCATTTTTGGGGTAATTTTTGTAAATGTGTTGAACCTGAAAAAAATAGATCTATCTAAAAAATAATACACACATTTGCAAAGAGAATTTGAGAAAGAAGAATAGGGAGAGAAAGAATGAAAGAATTCTCATTAACCGTTGTGAATAATGAATAATTTACACATGATATACTCTTTATAACTCAATAAGTGTGCACTGGAGGATAACCAATGCGCCATAGTGGTGGTCTAGAGTGATATGGACACACACCAATAGTTACGGGAGTGAACTGCCACCTAGTCTAGTCTCTCAGGTAGTTACAGGAGTGAACTGCCACCTAGTTGAGTTAACTAGTCAACTAGTCTTCATTTAACTGACTGAACAGAGAGTAGTGAAGAGTTAACTCAAGGAATCAAGGGTAATGCACCAAAGTGGTGATGATACCAAGGAAAGGTCGAATTAGCATGGTGATGATCCTAATGTTGCATGGTGACAAAACCAATGCAACATCTAAACTCAACTCAACTAGTCAAACTGAAGTGTCAAGTGAAAGAGAATATTCTCTAGGTGGAATGTTCTCCCCTAAAATATAGGAGACTAGATAATGAATAATTATGACTAATAAAACCTTAGGAAAAATAAATCCTGGGTGTGTGTGAAGTAACTCCAACACCCTCCCTGAACATTACTATGATGAAACTAAAGAATGGGTTCTGGCAATGAGGCCATGTTAGGTACCCAAATACAAAATATACACTCAAAATAAACTGAGGAAAGAGAGAAAACCTCATGGGAAAAACCCCCCCTCAAGGTACAATGTATGTAAAAAGAAGAAATACAGTTTCTAGGCAAATGTTTCCTTCACTCTAAGATGACTTCACAGAGAATGGAACTTGTGCTCAATGAAGGTCTTGGTGAAGATGTCTATCGTCTGTTTTGTTGAAGGACAGAACTGTAAGTCAATTATCCCCTCATGTACTAATTCCTAGATGTAGTTCATGTGGATCTCGATGTGCTTCTTCTGTTGCCTCTGAATTGGATCTCTGCAGAACTTCAAAGTGCTCTGGTTGTCACACTAGAAGACAATCGATCAATGAAACTAAATGCCCAACTCAGTGAGAAAATGTTGTAGCCACATAACCTGAATGGTTATGTTAACTACCCCTCTATACCCTGCCTCGGCTGAAGATAGAGTGATGGTAGCTTTCTTCTTGCTTGACCAACAGATAGGCCCAGAACTAAGACTGAGTGAGTAACCAGATGTGGACTTGCGATTAGTGCTATCTTTAGCCTAGTCAGAATCAGTAAACCTAATGATATCTAATGTAGAGTCTGCCTCATAATGAATTCCAAAACTGATGGTGCCATGTACGTAATGAAGGATACGCTTTGCATCTTTCCAATGTAGCTCATGTGTCTCCTTCATGAACCTGGAAACTGTACCAACTGCATATGAGAGGTCTAGTTTGGAGTGTGTGAGATACAACAAGATCCCCACTAGTTGTTTGTACAGTGTGTTGTCAACCAGTGGAGTCTTTCTGCCATCCTCAAGTTTGACTCCTGATAGGAAAGGAGTCATATCAGACTTGCATTCTGTCATGTGAAATCTCTCAAGGAGATCTTGTGCATACTTGGCCTGAGATAGTTTGATGACTAGTCCATCCTGATTGATCTCGAGCCCAAGGAAGAAGTGTAGAGGACTCATGTCTGTCATCAAAAACCTATCATGTAGTATCCTCTTGACTACAACAATCACTAAAGTCGAGCACTCGGTGATCAACAAATAATTGACATACAGAACTAAAAGTAGAAGTGAATAATCCATCCTGATCATTTAGACATTCGGGTCTACTTTACAACGTACAAAGTTCTATGACAATAGGTAGGAATATATCTTGGCATACCATGCCCTCGGAGCCTGCTTGAGGCCATAAAGTGACTTCTTTAGTTGACAGACCAAAGATGAGTCCTACATAAATACCTAGGGATGCTCCATACAGATCTCCTCGGAGATATCACCATGAAGAAATGCATTCTTCATGTCCATATGATGAAATTCCCATCCCTTGGCTACCGCAATGGCAAGTGCCAATCGTATGGAATTTGTCATCGCTACTGAAGCGAATTTCATCATAGTCAATACCATGAACCTGCTGAAAGCCTTTGGTGACAAGCTTGGATTTGTATCTACTGATCTGTCCATCCGCTACACTCTTGGTCCTATAGACCCATCTGCATCTGATAATTTTCTTCCCAGAAGAAAGGGGAACCAAATCCCAAGTCTGGTTCTCGAGGAGGGAGTTGTACTCCTCCTGCATGGTGGATTCCCAAAATGGATTTCTAGCAACCTTTCCATAAGACTATGGATCTGAAGATTGAACCAAGAAAATATTCCTAGAGGGAAATAGTTCATTAGAAGTGAGTGCAACAATAGTCTCCTCAAAATCATATTGATTACTCCTAGTATCAGCTAGATCACCAACGATATCCCCTTCATCCTGAAGAGTAGTATATGCCCACTTGGGCCTCTTCTCTGGATCTGGCTCTGCAACTGCATATGGATGTTATAACTCTGAATCTGAATCATCTGAGTCCTCTAAGTCAGAACTCTCATTTGAAGAAGAGTCAACATTTGCATGCTCATCATCTCGAACAGGTGGAAGAATGAAGGTGTCTACATGTGGCTACTGAGGTGCATGCGAGACACTTTCCTCGAATTGGACACTACACTCAATGATGATCCAATCCTAGGAAATATCAATAAGCCTATATCCCTTCACACCATCGGGGTATCCAAAAAAAATGCACTAAATGCTCTGCAGATCAAGTGCCTTCCTCTTTTCAGAGGGAATCTGGGCCCATGCACATGAACCAAAAATGCAAAAGTGGATCACTTCCGGTTTGAGGCTTCTCCAAGCCTCGTAGGGGATCTTATCCTTGAAATATCTATGGGGAGATCTATTTTGGATGTATGTTGCACAATTAAGTTCTTTGGCCCATAGTCTCTTTGGTAGTGACTTTGCATGCAACATGAAAGATGCCATCCCTTTAGAGATATGTTTTTTCAGCTCAACAACTTCGTTTTGTTGCAGAGTATAGGGAACTGTATGTTGCAAATGAATCCCTACCTCATGGAAAATATTGTGGATCTCATGATTTACGTACTCTCCCCCATTATCAATTTGGAGGACTTTGATCTTCTTTCTGGACTATGTCTCAACCAGGGATTTGAAATATTTGAGGTGTTGAAATACCTCGGATTTTTTCCTAAAAAAGTAGATCCAAGTAAAACATGAAAAATCATAAAAAAAAATGAGAACAAACCTCACTTTGTTGATGAATGGATGTGGAAAAGGACCCATAAGGTCATTGTGTATCGGATCTAAAGGTGCGGAAGCTCACTGAGACTTCCCTTTGTCGAATTTCTCTTGAGGGTGTTTTCTGAGAACACATCCCTCACATACTCCCATGGAGAAATGGATGTCTAGTAGACCATCAACCAATTTGTGCTTGCTAATTTGTTGCATGTATATGAAATTCAAATGTCCAAACCTTTTGTGTCATATCCTACTACTTTCATTAGCATGAGTAAGCAGTGAATCAGAATCAGGTTCAATGAATTCAAAAAATGTATATAATATAGACTAACGATTTACCTCACTGGTAGCAACCTTGGAGTTGGTTTTCATGTCGTATATGTCCAAGGAATTTGGTGTCAATATGAATTTATTTTTGTATGTCCAAGGAATTTGGTGTCAATATGAATTTATTTTTGGTGATGTAATTATTCATCTGATACACGGAGAGAAGGTTGACATAAAGTTTGGGAATGTGAAACAAATTCTTGAAGCTTCAATTGGTGAGTTCAATCCTTCCTTTGTCGATGACTTCGACAGAATATTTGTCCCCCATTAGAATAGGAGGACCTTTGCATGCATCCAATGAATAATATACGACTTATGATGCAACCATGTGATGTGATGCTACTGAATCAATGATCCAAGCATTGGGAGAGGAGTTGATGACAATCAAGGCATGGCTAGAATTGCCTTTCTTGGAATTCAGATCTTCTGGATTCTTCTTCTTGGAACCCTCGGGGATGTGATCTCCAAGGTTGTTTTGATGAATTATTTGAGACATCATATCTATTTTTTTTTGCATGCATGCATGCAGATTCCGAATGGAATCCTTTGTGACATTACGTACATTTCTCCCCTTTTCTTCCCTTTTCTCCTTTGGATTCGGAGGCATGGGTGAAGGGTTTTGTGTACCCTTCCTTCTTCAGATGTGTATGAGCTTTCCTTTTATATTTATCTTTATATTTCCAATATTTTTGGATGCCATCATGCACAGTGAGTGCATTCACCCTTGGGCCTTTGATTGTGCCCTTTTTGATGAGCTTGGTTTGCTCCTGTGTTAGGGATTTGATAAAGTCCTCAAGAGAAGGCATCTTCCAGTTGGATACAGAGGCGAATCTGACAGTATGGAATGTGGATATGAATACAGAGAATTCAGGACCAATCTTGGAGAGAATGGTGAGAACCATTTGTTTCTCCTCCTTCGATTTATCAACCTTGCAAGATTTGAGTTGCGATAGTAAATCCTTGAATTTTGTAAAGAAATATTTGATATTATCGAAGATTTTTGGATCCAATGTGAGTAGCTCCACCTCCACCATGTGTCCCCTCATCTCATCCTATTTTCCAAAGATCCCTTCCAAGGTGGTATTTGATTCATTGGGAGTCTTACAGGAAGATATGTGAAAAAGGAGAACGGGAGAAATATGTTGGCCCTTGACCAGGTTTTGAGGAAACGTTGGTCATGTTTGACCATTTTTGGGACTTCAACAAGCTGGTCGAAGGCAGAGTGCAAGACAAAGCGGATATCGTGGGATCTCACCCCCTTTTCAATAATTTTGGGGTTTAGAGTTTATGTAATAGGTATGGGATGTCGGCCCATGGGTTTGCCCATGTTTAGGCCCATTTTGTAATGTATAAATAGATATCTAGGCGATGTAAGTAGGAGATGTTATGTGATAATGTTCTAAGTCAGTTGTAAGCTAAGTGTTGTGGTGAGCTAAGTGTGAATGGTTTTGGATTCTTCGTGCATACTATGTGTTGAGAACATGAAAAGATAAGTGCAAGTTATTGTAAGAAGGCTGTGTGCTTGAACCTAGCTCGAGGAAGGAGGATCTAGTGAGGTGCGCGCAGATCTCCTGTCTTATGCGGAGTGGGTTTTGTGACTCTGTGCATGTAAGAATATTGAGAGAAGACAATAAAGAAGAAGAAGATTTGGTGGACGTAGCCCCAGACTGAGGTGAACCACGTATATCATGTGTTATAGTTTCTTTGTGCATTATGGTTGTTATGTTATTGTTGTGATTTATGCTTAAGTGTTGTAATCTCTATGTTGAATGCATCTGGTATAGTAGCTTAGTGCTTAGTGATGTGAATGAATGCTAGATATGATTTGTTTATATAGACTAAGTTCTTGGATGTGTTAGATATTGTTGAATACTGCGTTGTTATGTAATTAGGGTTTGGACCTGCAATGTGAATAAAGGTTAAATACTGATGAATGTTAACTGCTAAGTGATTTGTTAAGTAATGTGATCACAGATCTGTGTCCCATCTAGGTTGTAGACACTTGAGTCCTACAACCACCCCTGCCTCTACCTCGAGTGAGACTTCATCTACTTCACAGGTGTTGTCAAAAGGCCTGGTAGTTAGGGTTTTTTTGGTGCATTGTTGAAGTGTTGAACCCCGGGTCTTCCCTTGTGCCAACAAATGGTTCCGTTGCTTGGACCTGAAACTGTGATTGCTGGGAACTGAAGAAAAGAAGAAATCTATGTGCATAGATCTTCTTCTTTAGTGCGCAGTACCCTACTTGACTTGTGATCTCTGTGCTAAGAAAGGATTTGGATCTGAAGAAAAGAGGTAAGATCTTAAAGATTTGTGCTCTGATAAAGGTGAGATAAGTGAAAATTTTTATTTCGAAAGAATGGATCTAGGTGTGTTTGATAGATTTTGTCCTAGCCTGAAAACTAGGGCACAACTAGAAGAAAGAATATTTGATATGAGTAGATATGATAGAAGTAATGAAATATATGTTATTCCTATGCATATAAAGAATGTTTGGACTAACAAATCGATGCAGGATCCTAGAAAGAATTTTTTGTAGGTTCAGCACTGTGATCCCAGTGCGCAGTATAGGAAAGGTTGGGGATCATTTAAAAGAAAGAGAGGATTAACTCTTTGTTATAGTTGTAGAAAACTGGGACATATTGCTAAGGAATACCTTGGTAGAGGTCCTAGTTGTCTTTGTTGTAAAGCTATGGACCATGAAGTTTTGGATTTCCCTAGAGTGATTGCTAAAGTTGAAAAGATGAATATGAGACAAGAAAAACATGAGACAAGCCATGAAACTAAGGATATGATAGAACCCCAGAAAAAATCAGAGACTATATTATTACAGATGAAGGAAACCTTGAATGATCACAAAGACATCAACTTATCAAAGATCTTAAAAGAAAATGGGTATATAGAAACAAGAATAGGAGAATTTGACATAGACTGTGTTTTGGATGAGGAAACACAAGTGAATATTATGAGAGAAAGAACTTGGGAAATTTTGGGAAAGCCTGCTATGGTTCCTTCATTGAGAGGAATAGGATTGCTTAAAGGAAAATCAATAACCCTATGTGGAAGACTTACCTAGATACCTATGAGTGCTCATGGCACTTAGATAAAGGAATAATTTGAGGTTGTTAAGTTTGTTGAGAACAACACCCCGTTTGCTATTTTTCTAGGAAAAACCTGGATTGAGAAAGATCGGATACGAAGGAAACAAGAAGAGGAAGACCTAGAATAGAAAAAGAAAGAACTAAGATATTTCATGGATAGGAGAATAGCGCACTTAATATAAGAACAGGAGGACAAGTCAAAGAAACTAAGGGCCAGAGACTAGGCTATTGAAGTTGAAAGAACACAGGAAGACTTGAAACACTTGTCCATATAGGAGAGTAGGGCACCTACTCCAAAAGAAAAAGAAGTGTTACCCTCGAACCCTGTGAAAGATCCTTAATAGTGAGAAGTTATTATGCCAAGGGGAGATAAGAACAATAATGAAAAGAGAAACCCAATGAATCAGATTATAGGAAATAAAGCTAGAAATCTCATCAAGAAGAAAGCAAAGTTAGAAAAACTGCAGGAAGTTCTAGAGAGAACTTCGCAGAAGGAAGGTTTGCAGAACTTGAACTTCGCCGGAATAGAAGAACAACGTAGATTGGCACTTCACTAGGGAGAAACAATATGACCATTAGAGGCATCTTCACCATTAGACCCATGCTCTAGAACAACTAGAAACATAGTTATGGCCAGAAATATCGCCTATGGACCATTGAGACCGCGCCATAACGGATGGAATCACATTGATGGAAGCATTCTTGTCCGTTGGAGGAATCTGTTACAATGTTGTCTATTTATCCCATCGAATGTTACACCGAGAACACTTTTGCAAATAGTGATTATTCAAGCCCATAGAGAGATGACTATTATCGCACTGAGCCTATTGAGACTTTGCCACCCATTCTGTTACCGTGAGTAATTTCCCGTCTACCTGAGATATTTGATCTCAAGCTTGTATGTCGGGTGAGTGTAGTGCAATGGAAAAATCCGTAGAGGAAATTCTGATAGATTTAATGGTTGAGAAGGTCATGTCTGCAAGGGAACATACCTCATCAACTAGAGGAGTGAAAGCATCCCCATCGAATACACATCAATCTGGACCCTCTACAGCTACGACGGAGAAATAGAGTAAAAATCATGATGACTTGGTGAATGCAAAGCTCGTCCCATCTATCCTGCCCGAGTACCTCCTGGATATGACTAGCACGATTAGTTATGACAGTGTCCTGAGGGACTTCGACTACACTTTGATCACTATGTACCTCCCGAAGGGGATACACACATTTGGTCCACAGTTAGGACATATTATGATATTGAGGATCAGTGACTTCAACTTGGGAGATCGTAAGAACTATGGCATGCTCACCCCACATAAATATTTGACCAAGAAAAAGGGGAAGAAGATAAGAAGAAGTAGGGAGAAGTAACACCATCTAGAGATCCCATTGATGAGGCTAAGACATCCAAGAAAAGAAAGGTTTCCATGACAAAACCTTCATCGAGGAAGAATTCCAAAGCTATTAATCCCAAGCTACAGACTGTGATCACGATCGATGAAATCAACCTCATCATCGTTGTTGTATCAGATACCTCAGAAGGTA
>CBVK0100387738.1:0-10624 GCA_900067695.1 Picea abies | reverse complement strand
GACTTCGACATTCGAGACTTCGGGACTTTGGGCAAGTGTTGGTGGTAAAACTCCCTAAGTAAATATCCCAGAGTGAGGTAACTTGCTTACGTCACTTATTGACATGGCATGATCCAATTTCCTCTTGACACTTGTCATCACCTGATTATGCCATGTGTACTTGTTGACGTGGTCTACTAACGTGGTCTGCCACATGTCCTTCCTGACATGGTCTACTGACGTAGATCTCCCTCATGTCCTTGCTGATGTGGTCTGCCACATGTCCATGCTGACGTGGTCTACTGACGTAGATCTCCCTGATCTAACGGTCATCGTATGTTCTCCATATCCGATGTTCCTTATTCATTTCAGATTTTCGGCTCTCCGGGCTTCGGGTCTTTCAAATCTCAAACTGAAAAAAATCTTGAGGTGTGATTTTTCTGAAGTGTAACCTCCTTGCAACTTTAGAACCTAACTAAATGTTTTTCTTCGATCAAGTTCTTAGATCGATGGCTCGATCTATCCACAATGCTACTTTTCTAGCTTATCATGTCCTTCCACTTAGAATGATCCAATGGTTGTTGGGTTTTCAGGTATAGAATTATCAACCCTTTTTGTCCCACTTATCCTATCCTTAACTTGATTTGATCAGACAGTTGTTGGTCATCTGGATCGTTGATCCAACAACCACTGTCGTTCTCTCTCCTGAGATTCTGATCTCTCTAACTTAGAAGGTTTTATAAGTGTTCAAGGGTCTCGACCTTTGCTCCTTCTGCGATCCTGATGACTTTGGGTCTTGTCTGTGTTTTTGAAAAATGCTATCTCTTCTAAGATTTGGAAATGAAGTTAACCTCGGCCCTGGCGCACACTTGTACTCTGCATGCAAATTTGAGCTATTCCTCCTAAGATTGATTCCTTCTGCAAACTCACAGATTCTAAGGAATCCTGCGCACGCTCCTTGTTGGCTTCATGATAACCTATGGCTATCTGGAAACTCCAAATCTCTTCCCTGTGCTCGTCCTCCTAAGCTTGTGGACAACAATTTCTCATGGTCTCGTCATTCCCGATGTTATCATTGTTGCTTTCCTATTTTTCGTCATAGCTGCCAATATGCCATCATCGTTGTTGTTCTTGCCATCAATGATAAGCACACTCTGCCTGTGAACATGCCAACACATTTTTCACTTGCTTGTTGTTGTTCTTTTATTCTCCTTGCCGATGGTTACCGAAACTGTACCAACTATCATTTTTTGGCCCTCTTTTGTTAACTTATCAATTTCCTTTTTAAACCAATCCTCAATGTAATTCTTCATGGGTGCAACATTTATCTCATGTCTAATTTTGATATTAAATAATTCATCTTCTAAATCTCTTAGGTCATGAGAAATATCGTGGATGAATTCTTCAATATCTTGATTTTTCATACAGTAATTGATAAGCCAATTATCGATTTATTCTTCACCATATTCAATTATGCCATTAAATTTATCAATCGATAATCCCTTTAGTATCTCCACATGCTCATCAAACTGTTGTTTTGTCATAAACATTGAATTGAATATTAATTTAGGATCTTGAACCTCATTAATTCTACCTAATATATCTATTTCTGTAAGCCTTCTAAATAGTTCTTCTCTTTTTACTATAACTTCAATCCATTCTTGGAAAATATTTCTCATATTTTTAATCTTCTCTTTCCAACAGGCGTTCAACTGTTTGATTCGACTAGGAGAAGAAATATATTCTTCTCTCATCCTTGCTTCTATCATGTTTGAAGCTTTCATATCAAATTTTAAAACAACATTTGTGTAAAATCCTTCTTCATTTTTAAAATCATCTTGAAGATATTCATGAAATTCATGTTCTCTTGAACCAAAAGAAACAATATTTTTAGAGACTTCTCAAGCCTATATTACTAGTGGCATTCTCTTTTTAATATTTTTCTCAACATAATTTCGACCCACTATAAGAAAACTTGATGATCCTTTGAACTTGATACCAGGTGTGGTTGGTTTTATCATTGTCAAAGGGCTAGCCAAAATGGGAAGAGGCATCAAGGAAGTTTTATCATTGTCAAAGGGCTAGCCAAAATGGGAAGAGGCATCAAGGAAGATTCCAATTCTTTGATATTTTCCTTTAAGATGACATTCTCAGCCTCTAAACCATCAATAGGATCATCAAGTGCATCCATGATTTCCTTATGAATTTTTGAAATTTGGGACATTTGTATATACCTGAGGTCAACCTCTGAGCGATATTTTCATTTCTTATTTTTCTGGTCAATTATTTCTACAATCATCCTTTTAGACTCTTTATCAAAAACAATGTCTTGAAAATTGAAGGATTCTTCCCCACTAAAACTTTCATTCCCAACAACTTCCAATACATAATCTTGTTGAACAACATGATCTTGTTGTTCTATTGTAGGAAACATCTTTTCAATATCTGCTTCTAGTTCCATATCTTCCAAGGAGAATCTTTGAATATAATTTTCTATGAGATTATTTTCTTCCTCCTGCAATGGGATTTTTATTTTCTTTCTCATGGGTAATTTGTGTGAAATTTCAATTTTTCCAAAGGGAGGATTCTTATCTTATCTCCTCCTCCACTAGAACTATTGTTCATAGACTTCTTAACTGGGTGGGTCGTTGGAGTACTGCTCCTCGATGTAGCATTCTTTGGAGTGACAACCGGAGATTGAGCACTTCTTTCACCGATATTTTTTCCTTTTTTCTTGTAAAGATCATTACTGCTAAGTAATGTTTCTAAATCACCAGTGTTATGCACATGAGTGTTTTGGCTATTGACTTCTTCTTCTTTGTTCAAAACAATTTGAATGAAAGAATTACTAAGCCCTACTGATAGCATATGTTCAACAAAGATTTTGTTTGGATCAAAACCTTTGATATTTTTAGCATACTTCAAACTGACATTATTAAAATGACTTGCAAATTCATCAATTTTATTTATATTTCTCAATACAAATTCTCCAATCTTCCATGGTAGAGGATTAAATTTATTTTTCCTTTTTTTTTTCGTGGAAAAAGTTCAACAATAAATTATATTTGCTTTCTACCTCTATGATGAATAATTTATTTGGTACATAATATGGAAGAAAGGAAGGATTTTCTTTTGAACAAAATATTCTTATGATACTATGATTTTCCATTTTCTCTATCATCCCCTTTTTCTCTAAAAATTTGGCTTATTCAACAGATATATGGGGAGTGCTTTAGCTCAACAAAAGTCTTTTGAAGACTGAAACAAAGTAATTATAAACTTCATAGAAAAATAGAGGGGTTTTATGCCTCCATAATGCCTGATACTAAAAGGTAACGAGGTCTGCATCACAATTTACCCTTTTACTGATATTCAAATTTGGGAATTGGAAACAGTGCACGATAACAACTATCAAATAAGAAGCCATAAATAATTTCCTATCCTTTTTGTAATGCGATAATTGGGAAGCAATTTCGATAGAAATGAGCTTTCCCCAATTTAAAATAGCTTTCTCTTGGATTGTAAAATACATAATATATAAAATCATCCGAGATATGGAAGCAATATTCTCCTGACTTGTTACTATGGTAAATAGGCATGCAATTTCTCAATAAGGGTTATTTAAAGAGTCAACCTGAATTCTGGTTATGTTTTTTGGGACAGACGCAAGATTCTCTAAGTACTTTGTAAAGAGGTCGATCCCATTATTATGTTTCTTCAAAAATTCTATGCAATATTCACATTTGAAGGTGAGAGTCAACTCTGGCATCTTTAACATTTTACGAAATACTTGAGGCAAAAGAGAAATTGGAGAATGTCGTTGGAGCTGTATGATCCTTTGATTCAACATGTACTTGTCCACACACCATGCAATGATTTCCTTACAATTGAAAACCTCTGGAACACAACCAGCATGAGAAATACCAAATTTCCAAATCATGTTCCCATCTTTATGTGCAACATGAGGGGAGGAATAATACCAGTATGCTCTCGACCACTGGAAATTCTAATCTTCATGGCCAAAAATATTCGGAGTGTCACCACAAAACTATTGTCAAAATGATGTTTCCATTAAGTTGAGGGAACTCTTTCTTCGGTTGGGTAATGGTTACCAATAATCCTTTTCTAAAATCTAATAATATTTCAATCCCTTGGAAAATGAGGATTAAATGAGAATTTAGTGAAAATTTCCTCGAGCCTTTTTCCATTAATAATGACCTTTTCAGAGTCTACACAACAATTGTTAGCATTTAAACAATACTTAATGCGTATTGGCAAAAGAAAAGTAATGGCGGGGATGAGTGTGAGAGAAGTTCAATATGGAATTTTCGTGAACCCGCCAACCGACGGTTGGAAAGATGATCAAAATAAACTAAGTATAGATGGGCATTTTGTCGGACTTGCGTGCATGAAAAATGGAATATTTGGGAACCTGGCATCCGCAACGAGGCTAAAGGTTAAGTGATGGTTGAAATTTAGATCACACAAGTTGAAGTGCAATGTGAAGGTTTCAGAAAAAAGGAAAACAAATTTTTGAGCCCGCATACCCGTAAATTTGAAGAAAAAATCTAAGTGTTGAAACAAACTTATGCCTGAGTAAGTGAATGGAGATGTAAATGTGACAACCCACGAACCCAAAGGTCCATAAACCGAAATATGAATAAGTATAGTAACTAAGAAAGGGAAAAAAAATAAGGGATAAAAGGAAAAGGGAAAAACCCTCGGATGGGGTGTTAGTGCACAACACCTGGCCATTGGAGGAGTTGGCATCTTCCACCTCTCCGCAAGACATGTGATCAGTACATGCCAGCCCCTCCTACATTTTTTCACGACGTCCCCCAACATTTAATCCTCCTTATGACTCTAACCGCCCTCCACTATTGCAGTGTGTCCCCCGTTGGCCATTCATTTCAGTAATGCAAAAGGTCGGCTTACAAGTACCTCTGCATGTGTGGGAATTTAGTCCACAGGCACCATTTTATGTCGATGGATCTCCTCAGTGTATTCCATTTATGTTCCTCCCTCTTGGAAGCTCCTGCTCTGAGGCGTTATCCCTGATTCCCTTGGCCTATTTTATACTTTCACCTTCGGCACTATCCCTGGTTCCCTTGGTCAATTATATGTTCACGCAAGATATGCCTTGGTAAAGAGGAAATCCCCAAAGGGGACCTCTCTGGTATCGATGCAGAGAAACCATGGCTCATCACTTGCACATGCTTGCACCAGCACCTGACTCCTTACCCCTAACATCCGCTCAGCTCCCTTCCTCCCCCTAGAACATCCAAGCCTTCCACCATTGTCTTTGCCTAGGGCATGCACGATGGAATGGTTCGACCTACAAGGGAATTCATTGAGCTTTGCACCTGGTCCAATTTTGGACATTGCTTCACCTTCACAACCTGCAATGGCACAACCTTCTCCACTCGCCTCGCCACCTTCCACCCAATTTGCTCTTGTGCCTTCTTCTTCCCTTTTTGCTCCTATGCCACCGCATTCTCCCTGTGACTCACCACCACCTTCTTTTCTTGGGCCACTCCTAGAAGACCTCCATGTTCAACTAGATGAATTCACTGTCAAGGAGGAGTCACCTTTTCCAGAGCCTCACTTCTACTCGGAGGGTGCATCATGCACCTCATGCTCATCAACATCTTTCTCTAGATACCGAGACTCGGTCTCGATTCTCTAGGACCTAGTATTCTCTATCCATCAAGACATTTCCGATCTTCACTTTCGTATGGAGCACCTCGGCTAACGCACAGAGAAATTGGAAACTCTAATGATGTTCATGCTTCGACCCATGAAAGCACAGGATGTGGACCATGTTGCACGAGGGGGCGTTATTTTGGCTCCGCCACCACAGATGGACAATTCTAGAAACGTGGCCTTCACTCAGGATGTGGGAAAGAGAGTCGGGAAAGATGATACTAGCAGTGCGTGCCACAAACCATGACAGTCAGACCATGATAGTCAGAGAATGAACATGTGTATGCATGCATGTTTTTATATTTCCAACACCTTTAGTTTTTATGTTGGTCAGAGGACAACTACTTTTTAGAATTTTTTTAATCATCTACCCTTATGGACGGCTGAATCAATTTCCCTACGAGGCGATTTAGACATGAATGTTTAAGTTTTCTTCAACATGTTAGGACCTTGGTTGAGCTGAATTGGTTTCCCTTTGGGGCAATTCAACATACTCTTATCTCTGATATCATTGTGGATACTGTAATTTTGTTTTATGACAGGTAATATATAGCTTCTTACTTAAAAAAAAGGAAAAGGGAAAAAATAAATTATAGAAGGGGGAAAAGGAAGGAAGTAAAAAAGTGGGGAAAATAAAATGTGGGAGGGAAAAAATGAAAGCACGAAAAGCTCTCAACATCTTTAAGTTTGTGAATTTTGAGAATGGAGATGTATACTTTGTGAAGTTTGAAATTGCACATGTAGACTTAACAAGTTTGCATAACATTAAGGTTGTGGATTGTAACATTCAAAGGATGCATATTACACTTGATAAGTTTGCATGACACATTGATTGCAAAGTTTGAGGATGTATATTTGGACTGCAAAAATTTGCATAACATCAAATTTACAAGTTTATATAATATCAAATTTACAAGTTTGTATAACATCAAAGTTGTGAAGTTTGAGAATATGCATATTTTGACTCTACAAGTTTGCATAATTCATTAACTCCACAAGTTTGCATACCACATTAGGGTTTTTAGGTTTTTGTAAAATATGATGATGCACATTTCGACGTCATGATTATGATAGAATCATGGACCTTATTAGTTTCCACAACATCATGATTGTGAATTTTACTGATTCAACTTCACAAGTTTTCACATTATAATCCATTTCACTACTTTGCATAACATTAATTTTGTGAAGTTTAAAAATGCTTATTTCAATTTCACATGGAATTATTGACTTTTCATATTTACATAAAGATTGTGAAGTTTGAATATGCATGTTTGCATAATGTCAAAGTTATGATTTATAAAGTTTGAGGATGTTTATTTTGTGTTCACAAATTTGTATAACAACACAGTTATCAAATTTGAGAATGCATATTTCAACATTACAAATTTACATAATAGTGATATAATTTGACGAAAAGTATATCTCAACTTTATAAACTTACATAGAATCAAAGTTATGAATTTTAAAAATATATATTTCAATTCACAAGTTTGCATAACATCATTCATTATATAAATTTGTATAACATCATTTTGTAAAATTTGTATAACATTGTTTTTTTGTTTTTTTAAGTAAAGATGCATATTTTTTTAATTTACTTCACATGTTGACACATATATGTAAATTTAAAACTAATTGTGTGAATGTAATTAAAATATAAGTTCTTCTCTTGGAGGTGTAGAATAGTTGATGACAGAGTGTGTTGTTAAGACACTCCGTAATGTTAAAATCACAAGGTGATTTTGACGGCTTAGATACCCCTGAGTCACAGTTTCTCAGCCAGAAGCTAGTCCCACCGATCACGAACAAACTAGAAAACACACACACACACATACACACACACACACACACACATATATATGAGTTCTCACCGTACATGTTAAGATTGAAGTTGATAACTAGACTAAATTTTCCATTTTATTTTTGTAATTATAAAATTTTAAGTTAGAAAAAACTACATTTTGTAAAATTATTTAATATTAAGAAATTATGCTTTTTAATTAAAGTAATTGATATATTAGACATTTTGAATGTAATATTTTTTGTTTATATATATAAACAAGGGGTCTCATACATTAATTTGGTGTGACTTGGCCGTGACTTTAAAAATAGATTATTATTATTATTATTATATGAGTTTTCACCTTACATATTAAAATTGAAGTAAATAACTATACTAAATTTTCAATTTTATTTTTGTAATTATAAAATTTTAAGTTAAAAAAACTATATTTTATAAAATTATTTAATATTAAGAAATTATGCTTTTTAATTAAAATAATTGATATATTAGATATTTTGAATGTAATATTTTTTGTTAACTAATTATGCTTTTAAGTCAAGTCAATTTTATTTATATCTTAGTATTTTTAAAATTTTAAAATTTTTATTTTTACTTAAATTTTCAAATAAAAAGTCAATTTTGTTTGTTATGTATTCAAAGTACTTGTTATGTTTTTAAAGTATTTGGTATATAATATATTTAAGATATATATATATTTCAAATAATTTTTATACTTTTTACGCTTTCTAATTAAGTCAAGTTTTATTTAGTATGTCTTAAGTTATTCAATATATAAGGTGTTTGGGATGTAATAATATTTATTTAGTTAAATATTATTTGTGTCATTTTTTAAAAGGTTTTTAAGTTAAATTCAACATATATTGGTTGAATTTTATTTTTGTTTTAACGACTTTTAAATATTATTAATTATATATTTTTAGTAGTTGATTATGGATCGCATTGGTTTTGACCAACACTTATGTGGTTCACAACTAATCATAATAAATAATATTTAAGAGTTATTATCAGTGCAAGTTAATCTTATCCATATCACTGCATGTCGCCTCTCTGTCGGAGCGAGCTAACAATTATTGGAGTGGGCTTTCAACACATAAGCAATTAATGGCAGTGCTTTCCCTTCTATATTATACTTAGTGTAGGTCTTTTCAAAGTCTGGTATAGAATCTTATCCATATCACTGCATGTCGCCTCTCTGTCGGAGCGAGCTAACAATTATTGGAGTGGGCTTTCAACACATAAGCAATTAATGGCAGTGCTTTCCCTTCTATATTATACTTAGTGTAGGTCTTTTCAAAGTCTGGTATAGTTTTTGGGGTGCGAGGTGGCAGTCTTTGGTGAGGGCTTCCAACACCTTTCTAATGGAGGTTGAGGTCAGTGCACTCATGAGTACAGTTGACGAGGCCCTCTAGAAGAGTGTCTGCCTCTTCTCCTCGACGGACGTGAAAACAAACGAAGTTGGCATACCACCTTCACTCTCTAACTTGGAAGGTCACTTGTTTTGTCACCTTCCGCTCAACTTCTGGGACTAGTCTCCTCATTTGGGCATTCTGGTTTGCCCCAGAGAGTGGGTTATCTGATTTGTTTTGTCGCCTTCCGTTCAACTTCCAGGGCTAGTCTCCTCATTTGGGCATTATGGTTTGCCCCAGAGAGTGGGTTATCGTGAGAGTCGTCCTTCTATGTAGAAATGGCAACCTAAGAGTTATGGGTACAAACATGCATGGAAACCTAACAAGACTAAACACTGCTTAATTATGGGATCAAATGTTGGTCTGGAGGAGAGTGTGCACCTATCACTCTATGGAATTGTGGGTAGGAGTTCCTACCACACATTGTGTAAGTGTTCTCTCCCAGATTGGATTACAGATGCCTAGTTTCCCTTGATGGGTTATGTTCCTAAGTTTATTTCTCTCTCACATGGCTAGTTTGGTCTTCTTTTTAACTCACCGGAAGACTCACAATGTATATTATATTCTCTCTGGACTATCAATGGATGTAGAATTATGCTTAAGAGATGGAGGGTAAGCTTTGATATCGCCACAGAGTAATTTAGACTTCAACACATGTGGGTTTTTATTCCCAGCATACCTCTTCAATATTGGACTGAAAAAGGTCTTGGTGCCATAGGCAACGAGCTTGGGCGATTTATCAGTTTGGATGATAGCCATTTAAAGGGATCCGATAGAAATATGGCCATGATCATGGTAGAGATGGATATACATGTGGGGTTACCAGAGACATTGGGTATTATCTAGAGAGGTCGCATGGTGACTCAACGCCTGGATTACCTTGGCATCCCTTTTCGTTGTACTAGATGTCACCGGACTGAACACCTTAGGCATGACTATACTGGAGAACCAGAAGAAGAAGAATTGAAAGCTTCTTACCTTCGTAAGTTGTCGCATGAGGACTCACCAGGGGTTGATTAATTTTTTGTGACAAATGATGATTTTATGGACATAGGAGACTGGATGTCTTCGCCTATGGACACTCTTACTAGTAAGCTTAAGCTCCAGTGTCCTACTTTTTATTTTACCCTATCTTCTTTGGAAAGGAATTATTTGGACTCATCTGTAATCCTGGGGATGAGACCCTTGTGATCAAACTCATCTTAACCTTCGAAGATTCCTTCCATTCCTCCTTCACCTTCTATAGAGCGAGAGACCTCTCTGACCTTAACTACCTCACAATTGTCATCATCATCTCGAGACAGAAGGGCTCCTTCTTTGGCTCCCAGTGGGGTCACCTTACCTACTAGTCCTTTTCACTTGACTAGTCTTGCCACCCTTACAGTTGTTTCTCTACCCACATGTGACTCTGATTTTGTTGGGGATGCTCCTACGGATTCTAGGAGTTTGGCATCTGGCCACACTACCCTCGAGAACTTACTTACTGCACAGGATCCTACCTTAGTTGAGACGTTGTTATCGGTTCCTATTCCTCATTTCAGGGTAGTTCTTCGATCATCCAAGAGAGATGAAACTTCCCTACTTCTACTCCCTGTGATAACACTAGTGACACAACTAGGAAAGATTACACCTGGTCTCGTGGTTTGGGACTGGAAAGTTCACCTATAAAAACCCGCAGTGCTCGCAGAAAGGCTTCTACTTTTGTCACTCATTCAAATTCTTACTCTAC
>CBVK0100387733.1:0-15696 GCA_900067695.1 Picea abies | reverse complement strand
GTCTAGGATGAGGTCAGTTCAGAGTTCCAAAGAAAGAGGAAGATGAAGAAGAATTCAAAGAGTTCCATACTTGAAGAATTCAGAAGGCCAAGCCACCTACTTTCTATGGAGAAATCAAAAAATGGGAAGAAGCATAGGCATGGTTATTGGGCCTAAAGAAATACTTTAGGGTACATGACTATTTTGAGAACATGAAGACCAGAGTAGCCATATTTAACCTGAATGGAAAATCCTCCATTTGGAGGGAGGATCTTAAAAATGTAATAGGTATCCATGAGAGAAAGCTAAATTGGATGAAATTTGAGGAATTCTTCAAGAAAAAGTACCTATTTGAGAGGTAATATGATGAAAAGATAAAGGAGTTACATGAACTCAAGTTGGGCTAGGTCACTATGAAAAATTATGTGGAAAAATTCCTTGAGTTTTTGACCTATGTGCCTTACATCAAGGATGAGAAAGTGAATATTCAATGTTTTCTCAGTGGGATGCCATAGTATGTCCAAGAATGGATTGAATTTGATGAACCCAAAACACTTGAAGACAACACAAGAAAGGAAAAGTGTTGCTATGAGCAATCCAATCCTAAGATGGAGCACAATAAGTAGTGGAAGAAAAAATACAATATAGGACTCAAGAGTAAATGACTCAAATCCTCAAGATTTAAACATTCTGGAATGAATACCAAGTCAATTTTTTCAACCAAAAGTGCACAACACCAGAATTTTCCCACCCAAAGTGAGAATAAGACTTATGGACCTGCAACAAAAAAGACTAAAGACCTAAAGAAAGGGCCTCTAATATGTTGGGGGTGTGGAGAAGAGAAAATATTGAGGGATTTCATTCATAGACAACACAATAATATAAGGGTATAAAATGTCCAAGAATCCACTACAAACAATGATGTGGCTAGGAGCATCCCACAAATCTTTGTAGCAATTGAGAATTGGAAAGTAGATCACAAAGATTTAGTGGTGGAAATAGAAGGTAAGGTTCCCAACTGCTCTGTTTCAATTTTAATTGAACCTGGATCTGATTTGAGTTACATTTATCCACAAATTGTTGAAGCATGTTTTCTTACAGAAGGAAAAACATAAGAAGTCATGGTTGGTACACCTAACCACATGAACGAAAAGGAAGGTAATTGAAGCCATTAAAGCATGCCAATTTGATATGAATGGGATTCCCACATGAGAAGTCCTAAACATACTTCCATTGGGGTCATATGTTTTTTTGATTGGAATGTATTGGTTAGTTTCTCATAAATCCAAACTATATTGTTATAATAAGATATTAGAGTGTGAATATGAGGAAGGAAAGAAAAGAACCTTATAGGGAGTGCAGAAACCCATATCTGTGAGACAGATTTCAACATTATGAGTAAAGAAGTGTTGCAGGAAGGGATCCCCCTTATATTCCATACAATTATTAGAATCAGTTGAATATAATAAACCTAGCATTAAAGATAATCCAATGCTAAGGGAGTACACAGATGTATTTTCAAAAGAAATATTGGGATTACCTCTCAAGAGGGACATTGATTTCTCAATTGAACTCATGCCAGGAGCAATACCAATGTCTAGAGAACCATAGAGAGTGAGCACACTTGAGTCGGTGGAATTTAAACTACAACTTAAATAATGTTAGATAAATTATGCATACGACCTAATGTGTCTCCCTAGGGAGCACCCACCTTATTTGTTAAAAAGAAGGATGGCACAGTTAGATTGTGCATTGACTATATACAATTGAATAAAATGACTATCAAGAATAAGTACCCACTACCAAGGATCGGTGATATCTTTGATCAGTTGAGAGGAGCTACAATATTCTCAAAAATAGACTTGATACTTGAGTACCATCAAGTAATAATCAAATATAAGGACATCTACAAGACTACCTTCAGAACAAGGTATGGGCACTATGAGTTATTGGTGGTGCCATTTGGATTTACAAATGCACTAGCCACCTTTATGTGCCTAATGAATAATGTCCTTAGCAAATATTTGGAAACATTTGTATTAGTGTTCATTGATGACTTCTTGATTTACTCCAAGAATAAGGAGGAGCATGAGGAACATCTCATATTAGTGCTACAAGTGTTAAGGGAACATGAATTGTATCCCAAATTAAGTAAATGTGATTTCTTTCATAAATGGGTCCATTACTTGGGCTAGGTTATTTTTGAGGAAGGAGTAGCAGTGGACCCTAAAAATATTAAATCCATCATGAATTAGTCTGCACCTAAATATGTGACAAAAGTGAGGTCATTCATGGGCCTAGTAGGGTATTGCAAAAGATTCATACAAGGGTTCTCAAATATTGATCACCCAATCACTTTGCTTCAGAAAAAGCGGGTGAAATTTGTTTGGACAACATATTCTAAATATAGTTTTCAGTAGTTAAAGTCTCTTCTAACCCATGCACCTATTTTGAAGATTGATGATCCAAATAAATATTTTTTAGTATGTATAGATGCCTACAATGAGGGACTCTGAGGGGTTTTGATGCAATATGGCCATGTAATTGGTTATGAGTCAAGGAAATTGAATGAACATGAGACTCATTATGTGACTCATGAATTAGAGCTTGCTACCATAGTGCATGCTCTAAAGATGTGGAGAAACTATCTGTTGGGAAGAAAGTTTATACTCATGACTGACCATAGTGGGCTGAGATATCTATTTGACCAACCCAAATTGAATGCTATACAAGCTAGATGAATGGATCTTTTCAATGAATTTGATTTTGAAATATGACACATTAAATGTAAGGAGAACTGGGTAGCAGATGCAATTAGCATAAGTATGCAAATCATTCACACGGTTTCCATAAGAACATGTGAATTAGATATCAAGGAGATAATTAGAAAAGCACAAGAAGAAGATGAACACTTCATGAATGTAAAAGCATACTTGGAACATGATCCAAATGGGAAAAAGTACAATGGATACTAGTTGTTAGAGAAACAATTATTGACCTACAAGGGAAGATTGTACATTCCATGTTTAGATGACTTGAAGAGACTCATAATGGATGAGCTCCATAGAATCCCATGTTCTAGTCACCATGGATATCAGAAAATTATAGCATCCATAAGAAAGTTGTATTATTGGTTGGGAATGAAAAAGGACATACCTTAGTACATTTCCAAATGCTTGGAATGTCAATAGGTCAAAGTAGAACACAATAAACCACCAGGGATGTTGAAGCCCTTTCCAATTACGGAATGGAAATGAGAATTCATCTCAATGGACTTTATCACCTAACTACCAAGGAGGAAAAAAAAACAAAAATTCAATCATGGTGGTTGTGTATAAATTGAGAAAGGCATCACACTTTATTCTAGTGAAATATACCTACAAAGCAATCTATATTGCTAATATTTTTATGAAGGATATTTTCAAGTTGCATGGAATTTCAAGGATGATCATATCAGATTGAGATGACAAGTTAACTTCAAATTTTTGGAAAGCTTTGTTCATAGATTTTAGGACTCAATTAGCATTTATCATATCTTACCATCCCCAAACTGATGGAAAAATAGAGAGAGTGAACCAGGTGTTAGAGGAAATGTTGAGGATGTATGCAATGCATCATCCTAGGAAGTCAGAAGACTACTTACCCCTAGTAGAATTCACCTACAACAATGGCTATCAAGAGTCATTATAGATGATCCCTTTTGAGGCATTATATGATGGAAAGTGAAACATCCCAATCAACTAGGATAATCCAGTAGACCGAATTACTCTTGGACCAGACATGTTAAAGGAAATGGAACTAGAAATATAAAATAAAAAACATAATTTGAAAGTAGATCAAGATAGGAAGAAAATTTATGTAGACAAGAACATAACTCAAAGGGAGTTCAAAGTGGGAGAACATGTGTAACAGACAAGAACATAACTCAAAGGGAGTTCAAAGTGGGAGAACATGTGTAACTCTGAATCAAACCTAAGAGAAACTCCCTAAGAATAGGAACTTGTGCCAAGTTGGAACCATGTTATTTTGGTCCATATGAAATTATTGAGAAAGTGGGACCGATAGCCTATAGGCTAGCCTTACCTCCCATAGTAAAAACACACAATGTTTTCCATGTATCTTTTCTTAAGAAATATGTTCATTACACTAATCATGTAATTGATTGGTATGTAATTTAGGTGCAACTCGAGGGAGAATTCCAACCCAAGCCTCAATGCATAATAGATAGGAAAGAAACCCTCCTTCGTAACTGAGCCATCATGTAGCTCAAGGTGTGATGGAAACATTTTGGAGCGAATGAGGCCACTTGGGAATTAGAGGATTCCGTGAGAAAGGCATACCCATTTTTTTTCACTGATGTACATAGTATTTACATTGACAAGTAGAACACTAAGGAATGTGTTCCTTTAAGGGGGAGGGGAAGGTAACACCCCATTTTCCCAAGTATGTAAATATATGTCTAAATGTCGTCATGAGTCATGGCTAGTATGTTTAAGATTTTGGACCATGATGAACAATTTAAAATTATAAAATGAATTTTAATGATAATGAAAAGAAATTGTTGATGGGTGAAGCAATGAAACATAAAATGATTCCATGAGATGGAAGCGGAGAGGAATTTTCCTTGCCAATTTAATATTTAAGAAAACTCAGATTACCTATTTTCCCATAATTTTAGTTAATGAAGGAAGTTGATAGTTGAACTACTAGCTTCCCACAATTATGAGAAAGAATGGGGGGACTATACCAGAACTTCCTTTCTTCATAAGCATGGGCATAAAAGTACCTATATGGATAATTCTGAGATGACCCCGAATTTGGGGAAGAATTGACCCACGAAATGGGTAGAATGAAAATCTGGGTGAGGAGAATAGGAGAAAAACTCCCCTAGTTCATAGCATAACATGGGGGGGGTGAATTTCTCTGTTTTTTGAGTTAGAAATGGAGAGCATGAGTCTCTGAATTAAGTTGATAAATGGGGCTACCCCCTAGTTCATAGCATAACATGGGGGGGGTGAATTTCTCTGTTTTTTGAGTTAGAAATGGAGAGCATGAGTCTCTGAATTAAGTTGATAAATGGGGCTACGAAATTATGGGTGCATAGATGTGCTAGCTAATGGTTGTGACTCTTTGAGTCAAGAGCAGGCCCCCCTTGCTTGGCAAAATTGGAGATAAATATTGTTAATTTCCATTGATGAAGGAGAGTATCCTTCAACTGTATACTTTTGTTATTGAGTGGGATTTTTTATTCATGAAATCATCTTGTTTCTAGGGGGTGGCCAGATGCAAGGATAGAAAAAAGACAATCCTGCCTATGGTTGGGTGGAAAAAGGCTCACCCTCTTATAACCCTATAATTCATAGGATCATCTGTTGACTGGAAAATTTTCTGACACATATCATAGCTTTGGGCGAATGGTATATTGGTGCCACGTGGCCCAGTCTTGGGCTGCCATGTGGCACCCCTTCATTGGTCGGTTTATTGGCTGGAAAAAGGGTAAGGACTCTCGGGGAGTCGAACCCATGACCTCTGGTCTGGGCGACGAAGACTTGGTAGGGCTGGGCTACCAGCCTACCCACTTTGTTTCTTAACCGTTTATGTTCAAACTTTATATTTAAGTTTGAATGGTGTGATATTTAGTGGAGTTAAGGGTTGGGGCCTAGCCCCAGCCCTGGTGCATACGTCCCTTCCATACAACCCAGCTCTAAGGTTTGGCGCAGATGTTGTTTGGTATAGCTCCAAGCCCCTGACGTATATGCATAGATCCACTCCTTTATAAGTGAGTGCGTGTTGTTGAATGGAGTTAAGTCTCGACATACATTACATACGACTGTTCCATAAGATCCAGACTTTAGCGTGGATTGGGGGTTAGCACCTGGTCGGTCGGGCTATCTTGCTGACCAAGGTGCTTAAACAACAACTTAAAACCAGGGGGGCTAACAACTAGTTATGTGCATGGAGTACAGTATTGTGGGCACATGGCCACACATATGACCAAGGGTCAAGAGAAAAGGGATAAAGAACAGGGGCCAGCGCGCTAGCCTAGCGCTTGGTCACATGGAGGGCACCCACATGACCAGGAGCCCGGGAAATTGGGGGTTGCACCCTATATTATCCCAAAAGTGGGTTTTTCAACATTATTACATGATTTTTAATGGGTTTTAAGCCAGTTTTGGGAGATTTATTCCATTTTTGGATTATGTTGGGCCCTTTTTTAGGCCAAATTTTAGGGGGAATTTGGGAGTTTGTTACCCACTTCAAGTCTATATAAACCAGAGGTTCTTGAATCCAAAAAAATGGAGGTTCAGATCAGAAAAATGTTGATGAATTGTTAAGGAAAAGCCATTTTTATGCAGGGAAGACATTGAGGAGAGTAACTTTGCGGGCCATTTCTAGGAGCTTCGTTCATCTGTTTTCAGTGTCATTAGTTTTGATGGGTTCTTGAGATCTAGAAGAACATAGATAACTCATTTTTAAAACCTTTTGGCACTTTTATGATGTACTTTTGAATAATTGAACATAAATAATAAAGCCTCACCCACTGAGACAAAGGCCCAGAGACGTAGGCGAGATTTTTGAACTTCGTTATCAACTTTGTTGTTCCTTTATGCTTATTTCCAAATATGTATATTTCATTATGGATGTTATGTTTCCTCATTAATTCTACCTCTTTCATCAATTCCTAAATTGTAAAATAACTCATTCTTTAAAAACTCAACCATTGTCTTAAAAAGATCCTTTCAAATCATTATTTATGCCTGATATGGGTTTATTTCATGTATGATGTTGAATATAATTAATTGTTGTTATTGTGTATAATTTTTCTTGCACATGTAATCATGATATTGTTATTCAGTATTTGTTGTCGCACATGTTGAGTATGACAGTTATTAAGTATTCTTGTTAGTTAATTTTGTAATAATGGTCATGGGTTTCTAAGGCGAGGCTAGAATTTTTTTGCATGTAGGTAAATATTTAGTGTGCGCAAGAGGATGGATTCATTGTGCATGCAGGGAAGTAGATCCGTGGGAACAAGGAGAACTGAATCTATGTGCGACACCAGAATGGTTGCATGCGTAGTATTAACCATGTGTTCAAAATGGTTACACACGCAGTAATACTTGTGTCTTGTGAATGATTGCAAGCACAATTGTATTATGTGCCAATTCCATTGTTATAACTAGTTTCTGAAGAGGAAAATTTGTGTGCCATGATCCAGCTTGGTATTGTGCGCGTTACCTCATGTGTTTATGCAAAGATTAAAGTTATAGTGTAGAATTTGTGCACTAGATATTTGGAGTGGTGTTGCTCAGAAGTAATCTAGGGATGTTGCATATTGTTATCAAAGATTTATTTAGTGAGTTTAAATTAGTGGAGATGTATCAATGTGGTAACGAGACTTATCTAGGAGGTTGGGTACATTACAAAGTGGTATTAGAGCATTTTTTTAAGTCATGGTAATGAGGTATGTTACAACAACCACAATCATAAGCAAACTCGGGAGAAGTACAAAATCCCTGGGACCTAAAGATGTTGGTATTAGATACCATCTTCTAGAACCAATGATCTCCCTCAACAAGTCATTCCTAAAGGAATTCACCAAATATAACAAATACTTTGTTGAGTTGGAGGATTGGTGGTTAGATAAAGAAATAAATTTCAAGCAAGGGCAAGGGTCAATTCCCACCCATGAGTTTAAAACACCATACAATATGTTGATTTCTATGTTGAATAGACTATATAGGGAATACAAGAGCACACATTTTAATATGGAGTGGTTTCCCATGGCATACACAATCATAAAGACGGGACAAGTCTTTAACTTGGCATAGATATTAACTTTCAATGTTTGTCACAACATGAAGAATGTTCTAGGTATGAAGAAACCTTGTTTTTACATGTCTGGATATATGATCGATGCCATTTGTTCTTCCATACAATTTATTGTTTTAGGATGGAGCCGGGATAATGAATAGCCTCCAATACATATTTATTGTTCTGACCTATGGAACATAAACTACAAGAATTGTTTCTATGATATTTTTTATTCCTTTATTTCCCCCTCCATACTATCATCTTTGGATTTCCAAGATTTATAATATAAAGTGAAGCCATGGATGGGATGAAATATGTAGAAGATTGGTACTTAGGGAAATAATATACTTACATCATAGTTTATGGCAATATTGGAGCCCCACACCTCCTTCCATGTTATGTCCCTAACAAGCTGTTGATCAGAGAAATTGCTTACCAGACCATGGGAACTGGTATAATCTCTCTCCTTTTTGGATGCAGTAAGAAGATCTAGCCTACTTTCCATGTGAATATAGGAAGGAATATTCTATAAAATGGTCCACATGCCAGAAAAGAGGTAGATCCTTACAAGAAATATGTTTGTGCCTTGGAGAGGTAAGAGGAAACAATCCACACGAACTGGCAGTGAATCATATCAAGTCTGTTGGTCTCACTCATTCTAAGATACATGAAGTTAATTTTGCAGAAGAGGTTTTCAAAGAATTCATGTTTTTCAAAGAAGTATTACATAGACTATCTGATGGTGTGGCCAAACAAAAATTGCAAATGGAACAATAAGAAGAAAAAAATATCTTACAAGAACAATTGCAACTTCTTCTGGAAGAAGACCAAAGAAAGTTACAAACTAGGGAACAAGAAAAGATAAGGAAAGAAAATGAAATGGAACATAAGAGAATAACTGCAGAGTAAGAATATCAAAGAAATCAAGATAAAAAAGGGGAAAATGGACCAGGAGGACACCAAAGGGAAGCTGAAAACCAAACCCAAGAAGGCCTCCAAAGATGATGAGAAAAAGAAGAAGGAGAAAATTATTAAAATGATTGTTGATGAAAGGAGAAAAAATAATGAAGATGAGATAAAATCCCAGCAAGATTCTCTTCGGAAAAATAAAGTAGAGGAGGAAGAGAAGAGTTTGGCAGCAACAACAAACTCACAAAAAAGAGATAAAGAGGAAAAGGAAACATTGGCAGCTAAAGCTAAAGCAAAAGGGAAACCATATGAGGAAGCATAATGGCAAAGGCAGAAAAAATTAAATGAGACTCATAGCAACCCATAAACTCCAAATGTGGGTATAGTGAACATTACACCCTATGAATGTACCCCTCTCATGTCCATCCCAGGTAATTTAACCTTCTCCTCACAAGTACTAAATTTAGATGATGTTATAGTTGTTGTTGGAGATTACTACTACATCCATAGAAGTAAAGGAATTGTGAAAAGATAACATAAAAGGAAAAGAGGAGACACAACAACCAATCATCCACAAAGAGAGTCATTGAATGGGAGTCAAGTCCAGATCCAAAGGAGAATGCTATACATGTCACCCATGTACTTCATGCATTTACAAGAGAAAATGCAATGTTTGTCTATGAAGTCACTACAACACTAGACATCACACAGGATAAAATTTATAAGTTGGAAAATAAGCTCAGTGCACAACAAGAGGACATATCTGTTAAGTTTCTCAAATCAGTTGAGGAAAAATAGAAACTCCATAAAAAATAAGTGGAAAAAGTTGTGCAAGATACAAAGGACGAAATCACATCAGAGTTTGAAAGGATAGCTAGGGTTGTTGAGACCCTTGGCATGAAAGAGTTAAATAAGGCTTTACAAACCCAAAAGGATGAAATAAATGTAGAGTTTGAAAAGAAGGTACATATAAACCAAGATTATCACATTAAAGAGATGGAAGCTATCAAACATAAATACTTTGAAGAAATAGAACAAATCAAGGCATGCTCATGAAGTGACCAATTTGCAAACAAAACAAGTTGAATCCAAAAGGTTTGTTGAGCAATAGAAGTACAAGATTTTGGGATTAGAAGAGGACAAAGAAAAAATTGTGAAATCCTTGGAAGAAAAAAAAGAAACCACTCTTTCTTTGGAAGTGATAAGAGCAGAGGCCATGGAGCTAAATGAAAAGTTGAAGTTGAAGAAAAAGAAGTGTTTTTGCATCTTGAATGATGTATGGAGAAACATATATGATCAGATAAGGTTGGAAGACCAAATTGATGAAATAAAATACATTTATCAAAAGGATAACAATGCTTTTGATATTATCCTGGATTAGCAAGGAGTGTATAAAGACCCACCTGACACCCTTCCAATGTATTACAACAAGCAAAAGTTGAAAGGTTAGTTAGAAGAAATTATGAAGAAACATGCACTCTGGAAAGAGTATAGGTATCAAATGGAAGTGCAAAGGATAGCATCATCATGACGACTTTGTAATTGATCCATTTTTTTTTCTCCAATATCTTGTTTTGTCATTCAAATGGGAATACGAAAGGACAATCCCTAACATTCCTCTGACATAAAGCAATTTTAGAATGTAAAAAGTCTCTCTTACTTATAAAAGAGAAGATTGTGATTAGAATGGGGCTTTTGGATATTTATTAAATCAAAACAATACTTTTATTGTATCGTGAATGGAACAAGAGTCATCTATGGAAATGTTGGCAATGGATATGTACAAATGAGATTATTCTTGTTGTTTGTGTTTATTTTATGGATATGTGGATTATAACTTTATGTATTATTTCTTTACTATACTTTGTATTTCATATTTCCCGAGTTTCCTTATGAGTACAACATTGATATAATAAGTTGAAATAACTAATTGTTTTATGCTTATTATATTGTCACTTCAATTTACTTCTTGTATTTATGAATGAATTATTTGCAAGTAGTATTATATTTTACTGTGCTCACTCCAGTGGTTTTCTCCTGATTAGGGTAGTTTAGAATAAGTTAGGATTGCATCTTAGAATAACAGTAGGCATCATAACTTAGTTTAAGCTTGGATTTTGATTAATTTGAGAACCTTTGGTTCTCATATTCACATTCAGATAGTAATTTAGAGTGGAAACTAGGCCCACATATTAGTTAGAAACGTTATCCCAAACGAGAGTGAGTCTAATTGGGACTTTCCATCAAGCGTTCTCCCTCACCTTCTTGACAAACCATTTGGACCTGTCAACATAGTGTTATAAAGGATCAAGGTTGCACAGGTACCTTCCCAACACAAGAGATGCAACTCCTGAGTATGAGATGTTGCAACTCCCTGCTCAAGCATAGTTGTTGCAACTCTAGGTTACTGACACCATTGTTATGACTATTATCATTGTTGAAACTCTCGGTACTGCAACTCTCAGTGTTGTCACTCTCATTGTGTTGCGACTCTTGCCTCACTACAAATCATTGTTGCAACTCACTATTTCTACAACTCTCACTATAGAACCATTGATGCAACTCTGATATGGGTGTTGTAACTTCATGTCAGTCGTAACAGATCATCATTCAACTGCACATTTTTCATCCAGGGATCAACCAGTTAGTAAAAAAACCATGTGTGAACATGACAAGGGAAATTGGGTGCCAGAAGGGAACGGATGACTCAACCGCTACTTTCCATACGAATGATTTAGTCAACATGCACCTGATTTTTTCCATCTTTTGGAGAAAACAATGTAACAAGATGAGACAACCTGATTCTCATGGTTTTGCATCAATTCTCTTGATTACTTTAGGAAGAAAAAATTGTGTATAAATACCCCTGCTCTCTTTGAGATGGAGGGGATGGAGAGAAGGAAGAAGAAAGTTTGTGACCATTTTTTATTGATTTGTATATTTTCCTTCAATACAAGTATTGTTTGTTCTGGTTCAAGTGATGGTGTGTTGAGAATTTAAGTGCCCTATCACATTCATAAACCAGTACCTCTTCTAAGGAGGTAGGGCCCCTTCCTTATCCTGATATTGTTTTTATTTTATTTACTTTATAGAAGTAGTTGTAGTTGAACTTCTTTATTTCCAACAATTTCTCTAATTAACATCTTGTTGCAACTCTAGTTATTTTCATTGTTTCAACTCTTGATTGTCGTAACTCAATGCTAACAATGTAGGGTATTGTTTTCTGACTAATGAATGAGTAGTTGTATCCATCTTTTATACATTTATTTTATTTCCAACAATTCCTCTATTTAATACTTTTTTGTAACTTTAATATTTCCTTTGTTGCAATTCCGATTGTTGTGACTCATGTTAATACAACTCTTGTTTTTGTGACTCTCGTTATTGCAGCTCCTATTGTTGCAACTCTTTTGGCTACAACTCATGTTGTTGCAACTACACACTCACATTATAACACATAGCTTCCCGGTTAATAATTGATTTGTTTGCAATTTGAGTTAGTTTATTTCCTTTGTTTATATCATAGTGTGAATTGATTTCGACAAAAAGGTTTGTTTCACCTCAATACATGAACTATCATATATTTGTCACATTAATCGAGATAATTTTAATACTTGAACAATTCACCTTTGATTCCTATGTGATTTACTTTCCTGCAAGTGTGACCTTTACTTTTTTGCAAGTGTGATTTACTTTCCTACAATAGTGATTTACTTTCTCGCAAGTGTGATATTTACTTTCTGGCAAGTGTGATATTTGTTTTCCTGCAACATGTGTTTTTATTCATGAAAGTGTGGATTTGATCGTGTAGTTTAATTTGTTGACTTGATAAAGTATCTTTACATATTGCCTTGTGACATTCATTTAGAATAATACAACTCATTGGAAATTACAATATCATACTTGCATATACGGTGCATGATAGTTCATTAGTTCAATACAACCTTGAATTGATAATTAAATGTACAACTCTTCAATTGATTACTAAATTAATTAGGAAGTCATTAAAAAATATGTCATTGACATTTAAAAATCATTAAAACCACAAACTAAATTTAATAAATATATTTTCAATATAAAGATAAATATAATTTCAATGATATCAAAGAAAAATTAATATCTTCACATTAACCTTTTCAGAACTTTATTACACCAAAATATAAACCAAATAATGTAAATATTAAATATTTATGATATTAATTGTGACCATGTTTTCACCTAAATATTTACGATATGAATTGTGACTATGTTTTCACCTATCTACTAAGGTAATATTTGTTTATACCATTAAATTTTCTATTTTTCAAATCCTTATTAGTCCCTGTCGAAGGCCAGACTATAGAAATGAGTTGGTCATTGACCAACCATTAGTTTCATGTTTGACTTAAAATGTTTCCTTATTTCCAATGTTAAACTTAGGAAAATCTTGATAATATTTTTTTATTTTATTTTAAAATAAATGAATTTTTTTTATTTTTCTGCCATGTTATTGGATTTCAACTTCAAAGTGTTATTTTAGGGGTGGCGGTGTGCATTAATGGTTATTATAGGGGTGGCAGTGTGCATTAATAGTCTTTATTTGATCTAGATAGTATTCTCGATCCCCTCACTCCAATTCTCAATGAATTGGATGTGTATTGATTAACATCTTACTGCCTCTACCAACTGACTCTGCCTCATCGTTCAATCTCACGACCTCTTCCAATATCCCTCGTCGTCTGAGCTCACTACCTCTACCAAATTCCTCTGCCAAGCCTCGTCTCACTACCTTGCCTCATCGTCCGAGCTTAGTGCCTCTACCAACTACCTCTGCCTCATTCACGCTTTCACCTAGCTCATTGCTTACACTTCCTACACCACCTTCAACTGCAATGGACAATTTCTGAGATAAGATACATATTAAGGTTATCTCAACATGATCAAACCCTAATGAGTATTATTCTCTTATAGAATATTTTACATCTACTTTGTAAGAAAATGTTTGAGAATGAATCTTGTTGCAAGCATTGAGTGGAGACCATCTCAAAATATTCAGGTTAGAAGTTCTTATATTCATAACAGGTTCAATTGCAGTGGAAAATATCTAAGATAATATACAAAAAATCCATTTCCAAGAAAGCCATAATGATTCATAAAGCATGTCCTTATGACAACCATGAATTCCCAATGCCTTCCTTCCCTTCCTTCATGTTCAGTAGATTCCTTCTCTTCCTGCCTATTTAGATTATGAATGGGCATCCATTAATGACATCCTAAGGAGATAAGAGAAAATGTGTAGTAAAAGATAACTTTAACTTATTTTATATAGAGAGAGAATAATAACTATGAATTAATAAAAAAAATCATAAATATTAGTTATTTATTTAGTCCCATTGAAAGTCTTGTTGTTAGATAAAATCATAAATATTAGTATGAATTTACCAGTGTTGCTAGCTTCTAGGTGTTGTGCAACTTTGTTTCCAACATTCATCCTCCATGCATCAAGTTAGTTTAGGATGAAAACACTAACATGGCTCCTACCATGGTTTCCTATGTAGTTTTTTAATCTTCTCAATCAATTTGAATTTTGCAGACAAAACAGTCGGTCTATCTAGTTCATTATTCACTCATGCTATAGTAGGTAAAGTATCCTTTGCACATGAGGTTGACTTAGGCATGCTCCAACTTTTACTTAAGTGTTTATGAGAGGAGTAGATAAGCTCATGGTCCAACTACACACTATAAACTTTAGGTATAGGACCAAGATTTGATGAACATTTTTCATAATCCCTTCATAATAACAACTTCATCCTTGTACTCAATGCTAACAACCCAACAACACAAGTCCATTTTCTCCTAATAACCTCAACTAGCCATCTCATAGATTTTGGGTGTCCGAGATACATAGTGGGATGAAACAATATGACTTCCTTTCCCTCACACAAATTCAGATTTTTTGCAATTGAAATAAACCTAAAACCTTGCTTTGGCTTGTCATCTGGGGAAGATAGATATCAGATATTTCCTATATAAGGAATATCATATTAAGTGAATAGGGTGTAGCCAAAATTATCTTCAACCAAAGGATCTCCATCATCCATCATTGGCCACCACTTGGAATTTCTCACCCACCCAACTTCTCTTGCGGCAAGAGCGAAAGTGGAAGATATTGCTCATCTATCAAGGAAGGACATGGATTTAGTGCTTGAGATTCCACATGATTCCTTATATGTGATAGGGTCCTCCACCTTCACCAACCACTACTCAAGTATTTCATGTCATTTACATAAGCTCGTAGAGACCAACTCTTGTTGTATGGTATGGAATCCAGGACACCCCACTTTATTATTTTGTATAAAACGTAGTGCCAACATTGGGCCATAATCATTTGGGTGAAGTAACATGGAAAATCCAAGAACCTGGAAAAGCTGACAACTAGTTTAGGGCTAGCAATGGCTCAATTTCATTGGTAGAATGCACAACAAAAGATCACAACACCATCATTTACATGCCCCTAAGCTCCATGCATGCATATTTTCACATCTCCATTGTATGTATTCGTGGCTAAGGCATTCGACAACATCGACTTGCCATATTATGTACTCATCTTTCTGTGGCCATATTGATCTTCCTTCACTGGGATTGACCATATGTTATGGCTAGCAGGCTACATGACATGTCTATCCAGAGCTAGAAATATTCTTTGGGACAATTGGTAGTTATTATGTTGCATGCAGAAATTGGTTACACCTAGATAAAAGCGTCGAGACAAGCTAAATGGTTCAGGATATGATAAATCTAGCAATGACACATGAGGTGGAAGAGATATCCATATGGTTTTTAATGAGAGTTTTATATTTAGGTCCATGTATCATCTTTCAAACACATGACATGTGGTATTTGATTATATCTTGATGATCAATATTATTGTATTTATATAGAGGCCGAGATCAAGGTTCTCAACTTTTATTATAATATTATTTGGATTATTTTCATTACTTTTTAACATCCATA
>CBVK0100387728.1:0-10302 GCA_900067695.1 Picea abies | reverse complement strand
GGGGAAGGGAAAACCACCGTGTGTAATGAAGATAAGTGGTCGGGGTTGAGGGTTAAAGGAAACCATCATCCTATTAACAGTGGTATGAGAGTGCGGAGTTGAGGGAAATGTGTTTCAGAGATTCGAGAGCCCAAGAAGAAATCGAGGATTTTGTTGGGGACGTTCCCTGCACCAGAGATGGCGGCTCCATCCCACGACGTGGCGACTCTCACCATAAAGGAGAAGTCGGGCTTCCTCAACTTCCCCCACCTCGCCTCTTCATTTCCTCGCCCCGCCAGATTGTCCACCAGAGACATCCAGGAGGTTGTCGCGACAGTTGTGGTTGCCTTTCATACGCCTTCAGAAGAATACCATAACGATCTCTCGAACTTGTCGTGACAAACATTGAGGCCATTCATCCAAAGTCCAATATTAATGAAAAAGAAGCAGCAACTTGCGCGTCTAATTCGGTTTGGATTTCAAGTTTCCTTTCGAGGATGAATTGATGATCATAGACGATGATATTATGTTCGATCTGCCCAATTTTTTTGGGTAATATGGCAGAATCTCTATTAATAGCCCATCCATGGTTTCTTGAACAAGAAGAAGAGTTGTATGGTAATACTTATGCTGCTGATAATTTTTTTGACGGAAATGGATACGTCTCTCTACAACTATTCATAGGCGTTGAACCTACTACTGAAATGGATACGTCTCTCTACAACTATTCATAGGCGTTGAACCTACTACTGGAAGATCTTTCATGAAGTTTTAGCAGATTCGACTGGACCTAATTTCAATTGCAATAATTGTAATCGTGGGTTATATGGTAATTGTGGAGATGGATCAGAAGAAACTTTAGAATGTCGTGCTTTAGTTTAGAAAATGTTTTGATGCCTCTTAGTATATTTCAACTCCTTGTGCCCAGAGACGTAATGTTGTGATCAAGTCAAGTTCCTATTGTATATATGTATATATTTTTGAAATAGGTATATCTGTCTGATTTTGTGAGAGAGAGACTTGGAGTGAGAAATGTCGGAATCATTTCCAATTCATAAAGGGACATCATCAACACTGTGATGAATCATATTCAACTCCTCCCACTCTAAAATATTTCAACTTCATGTCTACGACTGAGTAAGGGAGAAGTCTCAAGATTCACCCAGTTACCTTCATTTCTTCATATGATAAATCTGGTTGAAGGTTTCTTTGGTCACGAAATGGATTGGAAGAATATCAACAATGATTAGCGATGATATTTACTTTTTGTTAAAGAGAACTATTGTTCAATTTGATGATAATAAGTTGTGATATGATCCTTTTGTCAATAGAATTAGTTCATTTTCTTCGGTCACATAATAGATGTAAAGGATATGATCAATGATTATATGTGTTATATGGTTTTGTTAAAAAAGAACGAGTCGTTCAATGTGATAATAAAGCTTTGATACCTTTGCCAAAAGAACAGGATAGGATATTGCTTTTATGTAATGATAATGATTCATATTTTTTTATTTTTTTATTTTGTTTTCATTCTTGCCAGATGTCTTTGAATCTTTAGCCATTAACATGTTTCTTATATCAGATAAAAACGAGTTATTAATATAATAAAAGCAATTTCAAATCATATTCTAGGAAATACAAATTACAATATCTATAAGGTCGATGAAATAAAAAATATAATATCTATATTTTACTATTGTTTTATTTTTATTTGAAAATGTTTCAATTTAAATTAAATAACAATAATTAATATTAGTTTTAAATAAAAAGAAAGACCTAATAAGGTAACTGAGTAGTAAAAATTGTGTAAATTTTTTTCAGACATTTACAATGTTAAAGATCAAAAACAACATATTAAGCTGAGCTATAAAGGAATCTCATCTTCTTATCTGGAGTTATCAGAATTTCAAAAATTTGGATTTGGATGGAAGACGAATCAATAACTTTAGTTAGAAAAATAAAAAAAAATCGACAATCCAATTTTATTAAGAATTATCAAAGTACACACCTATAAAGGAAATCACTTAGTATTAAATTTCAATAATATGGTCATATTTCAACTTCAGTTAGAAAACTAAGAAATTTCGACAATCCTACTTTATTAGGAATTACCATAGTACAAACCGTCACATAATAGATGTAAAGGATATGATCAATGATTATATGTGTTATATGTGATAATAAAGCTTTGATACCTTTGCCAAAAGAACACGATAGGATATTGCTTTTATGTAATGATAATGATTATTATTTTTTTATTTTTTTATTTTGTTTTCATTCCTGCAAGATGTCTTTGAATCTTTAGCCATTAACATGTTTTTTATATCAAATAAAAACGAGTTATTAATATAATAAAAACAATTTCAAATCATATTCTAAGAAATACAAATTACAATATCTATAAGGTTGATGAAATAAAAAATACAATATCTATATTTTACCATTGTTTTATTTTTATTTGAAAATGTTTCAATTTAAATTAAATAACAATAATTAATATTAGTTTTAAATAAAAAGAAAGACTAATAAGGTACCTGAGTAGTAAAAATTGTGTAAATTGTTTCCAGACATTTGCAATGTTAAAGACCAAAAACAACATATTAAGCTGAGCTATAAAGGAATCTCATCTTATCAGAATTTCAAAAATTTGGATTTGGATGGAAGACGAATCAATAACTTTAGTTAGAAAAATAAAATAAAAATCGACAAAAAAAAATCGACAATCCAACTTTATTAGGAATTATCAAAGTACACACCTATAAAGGAAATCACTTAGTATTAAATTTCAATAATATGGTCATATTTCAACTTCAGTTAGAAAAATAAGAAATTTCGACAATCCTACTTTATTAGGAATTACCATAGTACAAACCTAAGAAATTTCGACAATCCTACTTTATTAGGAATTACCATAGTACAAACCTATTAAGCAAATCACTTAGTATTAAATTTGAATAACATGGTCATATTTCAATTTGAACAACTGTGTAGATCTTATGAGTAAAATAAAATAAATTAAGTCTTTCATTAAAATGAAATCTCAAAATTTGGAAAATAAAATCTGATAAGTTGTTTTATCAAAAAAAAATTGATAAGTTGTTTTATCAAAACAAAATGTAACTACTCAAACTTCATTTTTAAAATATTGTTATTTTATTATCCTTTAAAACACATTATTTTCAATGATTTTAATTAAAATTTTACAAGGTTTTAACATACGAAATTTAGTATATGCGCATATACGAAATTTAGTTGGCTTTTGTATATGTTCATATACGGAAGTCGGTCACTTTCGTATATGTGCAGATGTACAGAAGTGGCTTGATTTCGTATATGTGCATATATGGAAGCCGACCACTTCTGTATATGTGCATATACAAAAGTTGGCCACTTTGGTAAATGTGCATATACAAAAGCCACCTTCTGTATATGCACATATACAGAAGTGTCCAACTTCCATAAATGCACATATAAGAAAGCCACCTTCCGTATATGCACATATACGGAAGTGGCCAAATTCCATATATGCGCATATATGGAAGTGATCATCTTCCATATATGCGCATATACGGAAGTGGTTGACTTCGTATATGTGCATATTCGGAAGTGGTCGGCTTCCATATATGTGCATATTCAGAAGTGGACATTTATGGAATCCAACCACTTGTGTATATAAGGAAGTGGAATGTCCTTGGTCTGCAACCTGCAACCAGCTGGTATCTTGTTTTCAAAAAAGATAAGTGCTCTTTGTTATGGTTATTTACCTGTGTATGATTTATTCCGTTGTGTATTTATTATCTTTGAATTAATATTTAGAATATTCATGCTCGTGGGTTATTGATGTGCATGGCTTAGTTTATGTTGTGGCATAAATATTTATTTCCACATGTGGTTTCATGTCTCTTAATTAACTTAGAAGTGATTTGAATTGAGATAAGTCACTATGAAGTGAGTCCCTGGACTACAGCGTGCATGGCCTATGGGTGGCTAGGTGTGTTGCAGTCGGATTACGCGGTGTAGCCCGGCCTATGGGTGGCTAAGTATGTTACAGATGGTAGCAAAGCCACAGGCTGAAACACCGGGATGGAATGGGCCGGATCTATTAGACAAGATCTTATGGTTAAGATCAAGTACACCTTGAATCAAAAATCTCAGGAGAAATGGCTTTGTTGAGATCGTGCGGTAGTCGGAACGTTAGATATATTTTGTAAAAGATCATGCAGTCGTGACCGTTCCTTTTGAATTCAAGAGCGATCGCCACCGTGGGATCAAGGGAGATCTGGACTGTTAGATCAGAAAGCAAATGATCAGGGGTTGTCCAATGGAGGCGAGCAAGAGGTTTGGTAAGAATGTGCATAATGTATTTCATGTCTCTTTGCTAAAAAAATGTGTACATGATCCTAACCATGTTATTGATTGGCATCTGATTTAGGTAGAGACAGAGGGATACTTTCAGGTCCATCCAATGCGAATATTGGACAGAAAAGTCAAAATTCTCTGGAATCGAGTTATAGAGCTGGTAAAATTCCATTGGACTTGCTACAGTCCTGAGGATGCTACTTGGGAGCATGAAGATGCCATGCAAGCAAAGAACACACATCTTTTTGAAAAAAAATTGGAATTTTGATTTATGTTTTGTATATACACTGAGGACAGTGCCAAAATAAGGGGGAGGGAAATGTAATACCCCGGTTTTGAACCATGTATTAAATATTGTACTTTGTTAAGTTATGAAAGGATAGATTGTCTAAACAGTTATTAAGAGCCCAGTGTGCCTAGGAAATGTAATGTTTTGATCATGATTAATATAAAACACAACATTGGCTACTATACGGATAAGGACAAGAGTTATAGGGGGCTATGATTCCACAAGAGAGGGGGGTTTTGAACCATGTATTAAATATTGTACTTTGTTAAGTTATGAAAGGATAGATTGTCTAAACAGTTATTAAGAGCCCAGTGTGCCTAGGAAATGTAATGTTTTGATCATGATTAATATAAAACACAACATTGGCTACTATACGGATAAGGACAAGAGTTATAGGGGGCTATGATTCCACAAGAGAGGGGGCTTGAAGGGCTAAGTATTTACCTTATACTTTATTTATCCATTTTGTTTTAATGGAGAATAACAGTTACATGAGCTTCTTGGGGAGGGGGAGGAGGCCAAATGGTTCCTTAACTCCAAGAATTACATAAACCCATTTTTGGTCTATGGTGGGGGTTTTGTTGGTTGCTCCTTCTTTCACTCATTCATTCACACACTCATTCATAGATTCACACCTCCATTCATACCTTTTTAATTCACTCTTTCACCCACTCGTCCTTCCTCATTCGCATTTGGCTTGGGAAGTGGGAATGAATTGTTGAAGAGGAGCCATGGTTTTATTGGTTGTAGAGACTATTGGTGTATTCAAGCCATGAATTAAGGATTGCATGTCTGAGATGCTTTGGCATGTGTTCATCTTTGTTCACAGCTGGGAGTCCTGAGAGTCCCGACATGGAGATTCTTGACCAGAAGCACTGGATCCCTGGAAGGAGGTGGACATCCTGAGGGACTGCATGGAAGAGAAGGGGTCCCATTCTCTTGGGTTGTACAGGCTGGGTAGAAGAGAGTTTGTGTACTTGGATTCTTTTGGGTGTTGAGAAGCCTGTGAGAGGTTGAGTGTTGACTGGCTTGGGAAGTCAAGTGACACTCTGGAACCATCCTTGTGGATTCATATCCCTGGCTCGGGGTGACACTGTTGTTGAGACTTGAAACAACAGTATTTACGGTTGGGTGGAATGCCCTTGGTCTGTATCCAGTTGGTGTCTTTGTTACACATCAAAATTCCTCACTTCGATAATGTCACATTCTCATTGTCGCAAGTGTCGCACTTTTGTCGCAAGTATCGTAAGGGTTGCATTCTCGTTACGTAAGTGTCGCATCGCGAACGACACTATGAAAACACTTGATACAACCCCTAAAACATGTTAGAAGAAGATTCCCTGTCATCAAAGAGTAGGAACAAAGGTTTTTCTATGAGAATTGGTCATCTTGACAACCTTTGGGAAGATCAGCGCTCCCCTGCTCAGACACAAGGAGTGCTAGCGCTCATTGTCTATCTAGAAGGGAGTGTTGTAGCGCTCTATTTCCCATTGTAAGGGAGCGACGAATTGGTTGAGAAAATCTTGGAAGAAATTCATTTTTCTTCTAAGGATAGCTATGAATGGATCGAGTTGGTTTGACTCGAATCTAACCCTTAGGCTACATCTAAGGGAGATATCACAACTATTGGAGCCATATACTCAAGTAATCCCAAATATAACCAAGGTGGTTGAGCCTCTCAAAGGCTATAAATGGAGGTATCCTCAACTAATCCCAAATATAACCAAGGTGGTTGAGCCTCTCAAAGGCTATAAATGGAGGCATTCTCATGGTGAACAAAAGAGGAAGAAATCAGCAAAGGATTTGTATTCTGATCATGGATCTTTCGAGCAAGGGGTTGGACGAGGAGGACTTGGAGAGGCTGTTGCAACATCATTTAAAGGTTGTAAGTGTATTTTTAAAGTTCACATCAATATGCTTGGCCTATTTCCTTCTATTATGTTCTTACATATACTTTTCTTCCGTATATGGGCATTTTGGCTTCCATAAATGCGCATTTTGGCTTTCGTAAATGTGCATATACGGAAGAGAGCTTCCATATATGTGCATTTTGGCTTCTGTACCAAATATAACCAAGGTGGTTGAGCCTCTCAAAGGCTATAAATGGAGGCATTCTCATGGTGAACAAAAGAGGAAGAAATCAGCAAAGGATTTTTATTCTGATCATGGATCTTTCGAGCAAGGGGTTGGACGAGGAGGACTTGGAGAGGCTGTTGCAACATCATTTAAAGGTTTTAAGTGTATTTTTAAAGTTCACATCAATATACTTGGCCTATTTCCTTCTAGTATGTGCTTACATATACTTGTCTTCCATATATGGGCATTTTGGCTTCCATAAATGCGCATTTTGGCTTTCGTAAATGCGCATATAAAGAAGAGAGCTTCCATATATGTGAATTTTGGCTTATGTATGTGCACATTTAAGGAATCCAAAATGTGCATATATGGAAGAGATATTTCGTATATGCACATTTTGGCTTCCGTAAATGTGCATATACGAAAGCTCTCTTCCGTATATGTGCATTTACGGAAGGAAAAAATGTGCATATACAGAAGAGAGATTTTGTATATGTGCACTTTGGCTTCTATATATGCACATTTACAAAATCCAAAATGTGCATATACGGAAGCTCTATATATGGAACAGATCTTATGTATATGCGCATTATGGCTTTCGTAAATGCACATATACAGAAGACAAAATGCACATATACGGAAGAGAGCTTCCATATATGCACATTTATGGAAGGAAACAATCATATACGGAAGAGAGCTTCCATATATGCACATTTATGGAAGGAAACAATGTGCATATACGGAAGCCAAAATATCCATTTACGGAAGCTATCTTTCATATATGTGCATTCTATCTTCCGTATATGGGCATTTTGGCTTCTGTAAATGCGCATATATGGAAGCCAAAATATGCATATACGGAAGAGAGATTCTGTATATGCACATTTTGGCTTCCATAAATGTGCATATATGGAAGCTCTCTTTCGTAAATGCACATATACAGAATCTCTCTTCCATAAATGCGCATATACGGAAGCTCTCTTCCGTATATGCACATTTTTCCTTCCTTATATTCGTATACGGAAGCTCTCTTCCGTATATGCACATTTTTCCTTCCTTATATTCGCATTTTGGCTTCCGTAAATGCACATTTACGGAAGCCAAAATGCACATATACAGAAAAGATATTTACGGAACCCAAAATGTGCATATATGGAAGCTCTCTTCCGTATATGCACATTTTGGCTTCCGTAAATGCGCATTTTGGCTTCGGTATATGTGCATTTTTCTTTTCGTAAATGCGCATATACAGAAGTTATCTTCTATATATGTGCATTTTGTCTTCCATATATGCGCATTTATGGAAGCCATAATGTACATATACGGAAGATCTATTCCATATATAGAGCTTCCATATATGCACATTTTGGCTTCCGTAAATGTGCATATACAAAAGCCAAAATGCACATATACGGAATCTCTCTTTCGTATATGTGCATTTTGTCTTCCGTATATGCGCATTTACAGAAGCCAAAATGCACATAAATGAAATCTCTCTTTCATATATGTGCATTTTGGCTTCCGTATATGCGCATTTACAAAAGCCAAAATGCATATATACGGAAGTTATCTTCTGTATATGCGCATTTTGGCTTCCGTAAATGCACATGTATGGAATCCAAAATGCGCATATATGGAAGCTCTATATACGGAAGAGAGCTTCCGTATATGCGCATTTTGGTTTCTGTAAATGCGCATATATGGAAGGCAAAATGTACATATACAGAAGAGATCTTCCATAAATGCACATTTTTGTTTTCCGTAAATGCGCATTTTTGTTATCCGTAAATACACATATAATGAAGACAAAATGTGCATATATGAAAGCTCTCTTCCATATATGCGCATTTTGGCTTCGTAAATGCACATTTTGGCTTCCATATATGCGCATTTTTCCTTCCGTATATGTACATTTTTCCTTCTGTATATGCGCAAGAGAAGACAATGCATTTTAAGCCCCATTGTAGCTAAACAGAGGGTCAAGTGTGAAGGCCTAAGTTTCAATGGAAGAGGGGGAAATATCATGACCATGAAGACCACTTTTTGAAGGTGAAAGACATGACAAGTTGGCCTACTCATTAGAATATAGAGCAGTAGGACGTGAAGGTGGAAACCCAGCTACCATTTCAACATTCTTGTGGCAGATTACAAAGGAACAGTGTTGAAGAAAGTTCAAATACTCAGCCTGCTTTAACACTTAGAGGAAGTGACAATCCAATCATCCAGAGCAAGGAGAAGAAGACTAAGAGGTCAGCATCAAACAAGACATCCCTTGTTTGTTATAGAACTTCAGTATATGCACATTTTGGCTTCCATAAATGTGCATATACAGAAGACAAAATGGACATATACGGAAGCTCTCTTCCATATATGCGCATTTACAGAAGCTCTCTTCCGTATATGCACATTTTGTCTTCCATATATGCACATGTACGGAAGCCATAATGCACATATACAGAAGCTCTCTTCTGTATATAGAGATTCTGTATATGCGATTTTGGCTTCTGTAAATGTGCATATACAAAAGCCAAAATGCACATATACGGAAGCTCTCTTCCGTATATGTGATTTTGGCTTATGTAAATGTGCATATACAAAAGCCAAAATGCACATATACGGAAGCTCTCTTCCGTATATGCACATTTTGGCTTCCGTAGATGCACATTTTTTCCTTGCGTAAATGCGCATATACGGAAGAGAGATTTCATATATGCATATTTTGGCTTCCGTATATGTGCATTTACGGAAACCAAAATGAACATATATGGAAGCTCTCTTCCATATAGAGAGATTATATATATGCACATTTTGTCTTCCGTAAATGCACATATACGAAATCCAAATTGCGCATATACGAAAGCTCTCTTCCATATATGCGCATTTTGGCTTCCGTATATGCACATTTATGGAAGGAAAAAATGTGCATATACAGAAACCAAAATGCGCATATACGAAAGAAAGCTTCTGTATATGCACATTTACGAAAGCCAAAATGCACATATACAGAAGCTCTATATATGGAAAAGAGCTTTCGTATATGCGCATTATGGCTTCCGTAAATGTGCATATACAGAAGAGAGCTTTCGTATATGCGCATTTACAGAAGGAAAAAATGTGCATATACGGAAGCCAAAATGCGCATATACGGAAGTTATCTTCCGTATATGTGCATTCTATCTTCCGTATATGCACATTTTGGCTTCCGTAAATGCGCATACAGAATCCAAAATGTGCATATACAGAATCTCTATATATGGAAGAGAGCTTCCATATATGCGCATTTTGGCTTCCGTAAATGTGCATAGACGGAAGCTCTCTTCCGTATATGCACATTTTCCCTTCCGTATATGCACATTTTTCCTTCCGTATATGCACATTTTGACTTTCGTAAATGCGCATTTACGAAAGCCAAAATCTGCATATACAGAAGAGAGATTTATGGAAGCCAAAATGTGCATATACGAAAGCTCTATTCTGTATATGCATATTTTGGCTTCCGTAAATGTGCATTTTGGCTTTCGTATATTGAGTGTATTAATGGTATGTGACAAAGGGTATGTGACAACAACATTTATTTTTTAAGGAATTAGATTTAA
>CBVK0100387716.1:0-18249 GCA_900067695.1 Picea abies | reverse complement strand
TTTCCCTACACGACGCTCTTCCGATCTCACCTTTTATGAGCGCAGTGCACACCTATTGTAAGGATTAAGCATGAATGAATAATATAATAAACCAATCATTTTGGACGTAGCCTAGTTTGGGGTGAACCACGTTAAATATTTGTGTCATGATGTGTTTTCTTTATGTTATGGCACACATGTAATGCATGGATGGTTAATATGAATATGTTATATGATGGTTCTGCGCATGTGTTGAATGGTTAAGTAAGATGAATCTGTTAGATGTTATGATGTTGTTATGATTTTGCGCACATGGTATATTGCATGTTGAATGGATGTTAAGTAAGAATGAATGTTAGAATGGTCCCCATTCCCTTCATGACTGCAGAAGCATGGTTCCTACAGTACCCATAGGTACCTTGGATGATACTTCAGCTTCTTGCGGGTGATGCTGAAAGGGATGATATCTTGGGATTTATTGGTGAATTAATGTTGAACCCCAGGTTTTCCCACTATGTTCCAACATTTTATGGTTCTGTTGCTGGGACTGAGATCAACGATTGAGGGGAATGTGGAGACCTACCAAGGAGGATATTGGAAAATGGTTAGACACGAAGGAGATCAAGTTTGTTGTAGATCAGAATAAGAATACACAGATCAACACAGAGAAATGGTTACAAAGGTATGTGTTTATAGATTTGCATCAAATTTTCTTCGTTGACTTTTTGAATATTTTAGTAGAGTGGATCCAAAGATTAATTGAATAGATTGGAAGATTGTGTACTGTTGTTCCAAGAAATTGGACTCCTGAGTTAATTAGGAAGGTCAATACTATAAGCAATCATCTGTATCATGCACAATAGATTACTAGATGGAAAGTGTGTTGGGAGTTTACATTACTGAATTTTCTATAGATTGTACTCAGTCGTATAGGGATGTTGAAAGGGAATTATTTAAGGGATCACACAAAACATAATTGAAGTCATTATCTAATTGGATTAAGATGTTATTGTGTGACACGAGAGTCATGAAAATGGAATCTAATTTCTAAGCGCCTTCACACACATAGGGGGGTTGGGGGCTAACCAAAAGATGGTGTAAGCATAAAGAGGGATGAAGAGAAGGAATGAAGAACATATGGGATGAGGATGTTGAGAGAAGAAGAGTGTGTGACAAATTAAGAGATTGGATTATTGAGTAGTGGTAAGAGATTCATACTAAATAATAAGAGGACTGTGGTTGAGAAAGAGGGGAAACACAGTGAGAACAAGGAAAGAGAAAATGGTGTGATACTTTAGATCGAAGGATTCCTACACACATAAGAAAATATTTGTCATTTCAGTCCATTGGAAGAATATCCCACTTAGATCATACTCTGCGTCGAATCCATGATCCCATGTGCATCGCTAAGAAATGAGGTAAGATCTGAAGCTTTTTCAATTTTAGTTAGTGAAGGAAGTAAAGATAGTAGAAAAAGTAGTCAAATTAGTGTGAGTAGTAAGCTTAGTCATAATCAATTAGTGTTATTAGGAAAGAATACTGTGCAAAAAATGATGGTAGGAGTAGATCCTAATTTACGAATTCCTATCTTCCATGGAACAGGGACAGAGGATCCAAAACAACATTTTTTCATTTGTGAGACACCATGGATTGTGAAGAATGTCCAAAATGATGATGAAAATATTGTGTAGTTGGAAATGACATTCAAATATCGTGCATTATTATGGTACATGAAATATCAGACTATGACACCTGTGGGACAGACTAGAACATTGGCAGAGGTAAGACAAGATCTATTGAAATAGTTGCAGAAACTTTAATCCACATCACAGTGCATTACAGAGTTGAAGGATATCATGTAGATAGTAAATGAATCAATGTGGGACTACGATAAAATATTTAATATACTTAAGGATCAATTGAATTTCCAAATTCTAGATAAACAACATAGAGAGTGGTTTATTACAGGACTTTTGCCACATATACACTACCCTTTGACGAAATAGAAGATCGTGTCACAGTCAAAAGCCTTAGAAATTTATATGAAATTAGAAGAATCCCTAGTAGGAGAAAATACCATGGGGATGGCTCAAGTGTAGTCGCATTTAGCAACGATGATTATTCATTTGCAGGATCTTGTGAAAGGAAAATAAAAATGCAAGGAGGTCTAGTGCACCACATGTATAACATAAGAACACCATAAGAATGAATGTCTATATTTTTAGCAGTATTTGAATACATGAGCTATGAATCCATCGGGGTTATGGTGTGATATTTGTAAGATAGTGTGGCACCACCATCATAATTTCACGTTAATGTAGAAGTACCAGAGTACCATGAGAAATCTATTTTGTAAATTTTGCAAGTCTGTTGGACATGAAGAGAAGGATTGTCGTGCAATTTATTTGATGAGAGAGCACACTGTAGATGTATATAGATTCCATGGAGAAGAATCTGAAGGAGGATCACCATATTATAATGCTCCAAGAGGTTATAATCAAACAGGAAGAGGAGGGTTCAAAGGCCACGAAAGAGGAGGATTCAACAGAGGTAGAGTGCCTATTATATGTTATAACTATAATCATCCTAGACAATTAGCATGAGACTACCCAAATCCAAACACAATAGGTACATATTTCAAACAACTAGACTATGTGACTGAGGATTGTCCACAATTGATCACAAAATGGAAAGAAAAGAGGAAATCAATTGTATAGATGATAGCAATTGAAAAGTGTGATGACCAACCTAATATAGTAGCAGTTACGCACAGAGGAACCAAAAATGGAATTGATGCGATGGATCAAGGAAATAAGATTCACCAGTGGGTAAGGAAAGCAACAGAGCCTCAATTGTTGTTTGACCCTAGAAAGGAGAAAGAGATGCATAAAAAAGAAAATAAGGAAGTAATAGGAGAAGAATGGATAACCCCAAATTTGATTGCACCACCTTTGTATGACAGACTACTAGTGTATGATATGCCACTAGTCTATGACCATTCAGAAAGGAAAGTTAACAAGGTAAACACTTTGAATAGTTTTCTGAAAAGTTGTTTAGAGTTAATGAAATATGAGTTTCTTTTGAATATGTTGTGTGTAATGATTGACCGATGTGCCCAAGAGAAAGAGATACCTGTCACACATAGAGTAGTTAACCAGGTGCACCTCAAGAAGAGAACAAATAAGGAGTTTGAACTCAATGCACTGATAGGAAATTACGACATGGACAATATTATTTTGGATCTAGGCTCTGATGTAAATGTCATCCCGAGGAATACTTAGGAGATGATGTTCTAGTTGAAATTGATTTGGTCACCCATCTAGTTGTGATTATCAAACCAACATAAAATCATCCCAATTGGAAGGTTGACACACATAAGTGTTAGCATTGATGGAGTGCGCAACATGGACGATTTAGAAGTGATTGAGATAGTAGATGGAATCACCCCTTACCCAACACTCCTTTGACTTGATTGGGTCATTGACAATTAGACTATAATTTATTTGAAGAATCTAGACAAATGATATTTGAAGTATAAAACTTGAAGGTTACTGTGTCATTGGATCCCATTGAAGGAAGAAGATATGTAGAACCAGTGAAGGGAAAAGAGCTCGACAACCTGTATAACATTAATGTGCGAATGGAATATTATGTGAACCCTACAACTAATGGTGTGCTTAGCTGGAGAAGTATTAGTTCACGTGTGTCAGATTCAGAAGAAGCTTTGGAGAATTGGTAGCAGAGATTGCACAAAGTGTCTACAAGAAAACGTTCTTGAGTTACCCACGTGTTGCGATGGATTGGAATTGAGGTGTGTGATCCTCTTAGGTATGATGGACTAATGGATGTAGATTATTTTATAAGATAATTTGAATTGAAAATGTCAGATCAACAAAGATTATTAGAATTAGATGTCGCACTGAAAGAGACCTCGAAAAGATGGTGGGTTTTGCAGAAGGAGGAAATAAGAGATTGGCAGTAGTGTATGAGACTATTACAAGTCAGGTTCAGGATATAGAACAAAGATACTCTGCAAAAGTATACAAGATTGAGTTTCTCGATAGAGCATGTTACACAGTGTATTGTGACATGGAATAAAGTTCCCAGAAAAGAATGGACACATTTGTTTGTACACACCTTGGATACAATCCCAAAGAATTGGTACTTGGAATTGAAAGTGCGCATAGAAACTACAGATTGGGAAGAATTAACGCAAAATTTCAAGGTAAATTTTATTTCTGAAGATGATACTCCTTTACTTGAGTCAACTTTGCAGGTCATCAAGAACAAGATTTTTCATTAGAATATTCGATAGAACTAGTACTTGTATGTAGAGCACAAGATATTCTGCGACAATTGGAGAAGTTTTGCACTGCTATAATGTTGCTGAAGAAGACAAAGAGGAGGAAGAAGATCCCAAAAAATTGTAAATACTATAAACTGAAGGGGAATGCACAATAGAAGGACCATAGATTGAATCAGTGGTATATGAAAAACTATTAAGAAAATGCAAGGTAAATATTGGTACAGAAGATAATCCCAAATTTACAAACATAGGAGACTATTGGAATGATGCGACTATGGAGAAGATAGTGGACTTACTGTGTGAGTATCATGATCTGTTTTTGATTAATTTTTCAAAGATGAAACAAATTGTTGGGGAGTTAGGAGATATGAATATTCCCTTGAATCCCAATGCTAATACAGTGAAGTAGAGGCCATACAGATTGAACCCAGTATATACGTAGAAGGTGAAAGAGGAGATAGACAGGATGTTGGAAGCTAGAATTGTTGAAATCATCATAGAATCAGAGTGGATTAGTCCAATGGTGGTTTAGGATAAGAAGAAAGGAGGGATCAAAATTTTTGTAGATTTGAGGAAGTTACATGATGTCTTGTTTCACAATCCCTTTCTACACCATTTACAGATGAAGTGTTGGAGAACATAGGGGGAGAGGAATCCTATTCATTCATAGATTTTTTTTCAGGATATCATCAGATCACGATTGTGTAGGAAGATAGATATAAGACTAAATTTGCGATAGAATGGGGGTGTTACCAATACACAATGATGCCTTTTGGATGGAAGAATGCGCCAACAATATTCTCTAGAGTGGTTGTAGCAGCATTTAAAGAGTTCATCCATAAGTTATTAGAAGTATAATTAGATGATTGGACAATGTTTATCCTATTGAAATATCATATTGAGATATTACGCTTGATGTTGGATAGGTGTAGGTAGTTTCAAATATATTTGAATTTATAGAAGTGAATTTTCTATGCATCATTTGGAATCTTACTAAGCCATGTAGTGGGTAAGCAAGGATTGTTGGTGGATCCCACAAAGATTGTTGTGACTGCTGACTTACCACCACCAACTTTAGTGTGACAATTACGAGCAACGTTGGGACATACAGGGTACTACAAAAATTTCATTAAAGGATATATGCAGACTACAAACGCTATGGAAATATTGTTGAAGAAGGTGAATAAGTTTCAATGGAGTGAGCAATGTCAGGAAGGGTTCGATACTTTGAAGAAAAAATTGGTTACTATGCCAATTTTGATATTTCCATATTGGAAGAAGGAGTTTCATTTTGACATGGATGCATCATCTATAGCTTTAGGTGTAGTATTAACTCAGCCTGGAGAAGGAGATATAGATCACCCCATTGCATTTGCAAGTAGGAAGTTATCAACTACAAAACATAACTATACTATGCCATAACGTGAAGGATTAGCAATGGTGTATGCATTGAAAAAGTTCAGACATTACTTGTTGGGTTCACACTTTAAGATGTACACAAACAATTATGTGCTAAGAAATTTGGCTTCCGATCTTATGTAGATGGATATTATTCTTTCAAGAATATGAATTTGAGCTAATCGTGAAACCAAGGAAATTTAATTAAGGACCGGATCACTTATTGCACATACTATCAGGAGAAGACACAAGAAACTTGTATGACAACTTACCAGATGCACAAATATATTTAGTAAAAATGGTTGATGACTATTTTACATACATAGTTTAGTTATTGAGCATAGGATTAAACCCACCTAAGTTTACAGTTGCACAGAAGAAGAAATTAGTAGTGGAGGCTACATACTATCAACTTATAATAAGAAAATTGTACAAGTTAGGTATAGATGGAATTCCGCGACGATGGGTATTAGAACATGAAAGAAATATGATATTTTCAGAGACACATGAAGGGGTTGTAGGAGGACACTACGCAGGAAAATAAACAACTCAGAAGATTTTGCACATAGGATTATGGTGTCCTACTCTTCATAAGGATGCGAAGGAATTTTGTAATACTTGTGATGTTTGCCAAAGAATTGGGAAGCCTTATAGGAGAGATGATATGCCTTTAGTACCAAAAGTGACATTAGAAGCTTTTGATAAATGGGTAGTGGACTTTTTTGGGCCAATTAATCCACTAGCAAAGAGATCAGGAGCCAGATACATCATTACCGCGACAAATTATTTGACCAGATGGGTTGAAGCTGAACCAATACGAGATTGTAGTGTAGAGACAAGTGCACAAGTTTTGTTTGAAAATGAGGTGAAAAGGTTTGGATTCCACAGAATACTTATGAGTGATCATGGAAGTCATTTTTTGAGTAGGACTATTGCATATTTGACAGAGGAGTTTTATATTCATCATCAAAAGAGCACACCATACCATCCACAAGAAGATGGAATAATGGAAGCGTTCAATGAGATCCTAGAACATGCACTAACAAAGGTGTGTAATGTAAGTCGAGATGATTGGGACTTGGATATTCCCACAATATTATGGGCATATAGGAATAAAAGTATGAAGTTGACATGACATATCCCATTTAGAATGGTGTATGGCCAAGAAGTTGTTATGCCTATGGAATTCATAGTACCGAGTCTGCGCATTATTGCTCTAAAAGAACTTACAGATTCTGGTGCAGTAGAGATGGAAGAGGAATGATTTGTCACAAGTTTCCATCAACAAGTTCATAAAATTTTCCATCAACAAGTTCATAAAGTGCGCAAGAAATCATGGAATGACACATTAAATAGAATAAGTTTCAGACAAGAGACTTAGTTTTACTTTATGACAAAAATTATTTTCAACACCTTGGGAAGTTTTAGATGCATTGGTTGGGTCCATATGTGAACAATTTTGTGATAGATGCAGGTTGGATAAACTGAATGGATAAGTTTTGGAAGGAATGGTTAACGATAGTCAGATGAAACTATATAGGTACAACCATACTTCCATGCACTAGTCTCAGCATGTAGTATGTGTACCATAGTACTTGTAATATAGTGTATTATAGAAGAGAAAGAAAAAGAAAAGAAGAAAAGAAACAAAAAAAATTGAAGGTTGAAGTGATGCATAAGGATAAATGACTAAGGAGATAAAGCCAGGAAGTGTCATAGAGAGGTGGAAAGAGGAAGGAAATGTTCATAGGAAGGAAGATTGAAGTGCAAGGGAGATATGCACAAAGGGTGGGAAACACATTAAAACACATACATGATGGGATACACATTAAAGAGTGATAATAAAGACAAAGTAGTCGAGACGCGTAGCCATAAATGGAAAGCGACGATGAGACTATGACAGACTAGAAAGATCTAAGCCATGATATGTAGAATAAGTTGAATTTATTGTAGAGTGTGGAAAAAATTGAATTTGAAGTGCAAGTTTGGTTACGCTACAAGTTTGGGTGTGAAGAACAAAAGTAGTTGGCGACAAGTGATAAAAGAAGTTGAAGGATCGACGAAAATAAGTTATTATCATTTCATTTTTCATAGAGAGTAATGAGAGAAGAGATCTGAGTGAACACAAACAAATCCAAGTGAACTTGCCCCACTAAGGACACGAGAATATTCTTCACAGCTAAAGAAACAATGCACCAGGAAGACATTGATACCCGTGACCAAGGAAACATTGGGAGCATTAGTGTTAGGGTCAACCTTGGTTCAATATCCAAGGGATTATGTACCACCAAGGAAGATAACAACAAAGAAAGTTAAGTTACAAAAAGAACCAAAGTATGAACTCATCGAGCCAAAAATTCCACTAGGTGTGATCGTTGAGGAAGATATTGTAACATACCCGACCACCTAGAGGTCAGGCTACGCCACTTAAACAGGCTGCAACACACCCAACCACCCATAGGCTAGGCATGCTACAGTCCCAAGACTCAATTCTATGATCTCTAACTTGAAAACAAAGGACTTCTCAACAATGTTAGAAGCATGCACACCACATGCATAAGACAAGATCCATGTCATAGCATAAAAGAGATAAACAATGTTCCATGCACAACAAATAACCAGTAGACAAGCACATTAGAATACATATCTCAAAGATAATTAAATACACAGCAGAATACATTAAATAAAAAACATAGAGAGAACTTATCTTTGCAAGTAAACGTTCACCAACTGACTGCAGACCAAGGACGTTCCTCCCAACCATAGACGTTTTTGTTCATTTACTCTCAACAACAGGTCACCCCTGATCCAGGGCTATGAATCCACAGGGACGGGTCCTATGCCAATTCTAAATACACAGTAGTTGGCTAAGTATCTCTCAGGTTTCCCAACCTCACAGAAATCCTAATTTCCATCTCTCTTTCCCCCTCAGCCTGCACAACCCTAAGAAATGAACACCTTTCTCTGCCATGCAATCCCCTGTTCCATTTCTCTCCATAGCTTGAGTGCTACTGGTTAGGAAATCTCCCTACTGGAAATTCCAAGGACTCTCAGCTATGGACAGTTCCATACAAATTGCCATCAAGTTCATGCACACAAGCATCCATTCCCTTTGGGAATTATCGGTAAACCATTACAGCCATTCAACGATGGCTCTCCTTAAAATAATAATAACAAGACCTAGCCCATCAAGCCCCCTCTCTTGTGGAATCATAGTCCCCTATCTCTTTTTTCCTTGTCGGTCTTGTAGCCAACAATGTATTTTATTAATGTATAGGAAGTGTTACATTTCTTAGGCACTCTAGCCCCTTTTCAACTTTACAAGCTTACCATCCTAAGTCATATTTACATAATACATTATAATTTATAAGGGTTAGAACCAATATGTTACATATATGCTCGACGCAGTAGTAAGTCTGAGGTATGCAGGCCACGACTTGCCATATATGAAGAATTTTCCAGAATTGGCTTCATCTAAGTACAAAAGCATAAGACTCACCCCAGATTCATAAGAAATTATAGTAGAGCAACATGAATGGGAGATGGGGATGGAAAAGACAGTTATTTTGAAACTTTTTGATATTCTGCATTTTGGTAGGAGCATGGAGATAAATATTTGTGTTAAGTTATTACTTAGTTGTATACACGAAGGATTTCTATGGTTATATAGATTGATATCCATAGACACAGAGTTGATTGTGTGGATAACCAGGTTTCCATCAAAAGGGTAAGACCCATCACTATTATTCACATACAAGACAAAGGAGAAAGCATTGGAAGAAAGAATGAAGGACAAGTATGACACATTCAGAGGTGCATATGGTATGGATGTTTTGCAAGTATCAACGATGATACAGTTTAGTTCATGATGTAGGTACTGGAATGCATGTTATTGAGGAAATTTCATAAGGATTGGGTACTAGCATGAGTGATAGCACAACTGAGAAGTGTATCATAGGAGTTCAAATGAACTGGGAAACGTTCTTGTTGAACCAGTTCTTAATAGATTGAATGGAAGCTCAATACAAGGGTATGGAATTTCATTACGCTTGGATGTTAATACTAGTAGCATTAGTGGTTTGGGGGGGAGCTAGAGGACAATGAATGTTTTGGAGCCACGAAGAATCCATGTCTAACATCGACATATGTAAAATTGTGGAATATTGCGCACAAGGATATGCAACTAGATAAAAACATTATGTTCTATTTATATAAGGAAGTAATTTAGATGAGTATCCAGAATACACCGTGCATACTATCCCAGGTAGTAGAAGCATACAAGGGGTTTGCGTGCTTCAAATCCGGAAGGCATCATGTGTACATTTAGGACAAGAAGGAATGAGAGAAATAATGGTTAACGTGAGCTACAATTTGATAGAGGTTGATGTGGGAAATATCATAGAATACTGGGAGGATGAATGAAAAACCCCAGTACCAGAAACATAACATCTAGAGAAACAACAACCAAAAATAAAAGAAACAGGAGATAAAGAATAAGAAGAAGAAGGGCGGGCAGGATACGATGCAGGAGGAACACAGAAGATAGTACCACAATAGGGAGAGAAGCACAAGGAACAAGATACTGAAATATCAGTACCGCAATGAAAAAAGATGAAAAAAATCAAGAAAGTGACCACATAGGACTTGTCATAAGATGACTTAGAAAATATCACGGATCAAGTGAAATAGGTCACTGAAGAGGATTTTGAGCGAGTAATGTAGAAGAAAGAAGAAAGTAACTTGGACGTGTAAGCGTATATTGTTGAACTACGAGAAATGTTTGAGACAACCAATATTTCACAAGTCAGAACAGGGGAGCAGGATCTGATGGCGAGCATGAAAAACATTACAGAGGTGAAACATATGACATCTCACCCATTTGTGATATCATGAGAGTGACAAGTGATGAATATAGTAGCGAGAGATTTAGATTTACCTACGACAAAATTATAGGAGCATGAAAAGGAAATTAGTCATATTGACTTGGTGTTATCTTAGTAATCAGTAGAATTGCTACATTGATTGTAGATAAGAATGACGTAGGAAATACAAGTGAACGCAATGTCAATGTCAATGGAGTTGACAAAGGAAGTCACAGATAAGGATGTGCTACAAGAAGAATATGATCAACTTAGGATAGAGTAGGAGAAGGCTGCACATAACACAGAGAGAGTAAAACATGTAGTTCAGGGGGTTTATAGTATTATTCCAGAAATGACTAGGGATGAAGAAACCCCGTTAGAGGAATAGGTGACAAATATTAGTGAATCCATTCAAGGAGTCCACACAAATATTATTGATTTGGAAGCATGCCAGATACAGAGAACTCCACTAGAGGAAACAAAGCAAAGAGAAAATATGATGACAACAATTATCGAGAACATAAAAAGTGTAGAAGTAGAGTGCGCCAAACTATACAAACAAAGCATGAAAGTATGGATGCAACTGACAAATGACATGGAACTGCAGGAAATTGAGAAGAAGGTACAAGCTACGCAGAACAAGGAACATAAATTTAAGGAAGTAATGAGAACATTACTACTAACAAAGATGATGGCAGCAATGGCAGGGAATATAAAATTTTATTAAGAGATGAACCAGATGAGAGCGCAGTAGAAAGCTTATGCACAACATATTGAAATATTGTAGGAAGAAGCCTACAAGGTGACAAAAAAAGTATTAGTTGCACAGGTCATGGCCAAGAAGGCAGTATAAGAAAGTGTTGAAAAAATGAAGGTCCATGTTACTGCGGAGACGAATGACAAAATTGTGCAGTAGGAAACACAAGCAAGAGAAATGATCACAACTGCAAGGGAGACATTATAGAAGTTCATGAAGACCTAGAAGAAAGCATGAAGTGGATTAGGATGAGGCAAATGTGAGTGTTGGGGGATTTTTGGAGCAGGACAGTTTGAGTAATTTTTTGGGATTGCACAGGATCAAATTGCACGACAAGTCAACAAAGGAGCAGTGTGCACAGAAGAAATTTAGCACATATTCAAGAGCCAACGCATGGAAGAAGGGATTTATTTAGTAGTAGTTAGAAAAATTGGTCCATTTTGTAACGGGTTAAGCCCTAATATCAATATATAAATATGTATGGGGTTTGGGTAGAAAAGGGGAGGAGATCATGCAAGTATAGAAGCTCTATAGTGATTAGAGTGAGAAGCAAGAGAGAGTTGATTGAGTAATGGGATATTGGTGGAGTTGTTAAGATTTTACTATTTTTATTAGGTTATTTCCAAATAAAAAAACAACAACATAAAGAGGATCATTGAAAGAAACACAACCACAAGGTACACAAAATTTTATCCTGGGAAACCCTCATGGGGGAGAAAACCCAACAAAAAATTCCCCAATAATAGATTGCCAATACAAGGCCAAGACTAAGACCAAAACATGAAGAATAAACTAAGAATGAACATGTTCCTCTCTTCTCCTTCCTCTTGCAATTGCAACTACCTTCAAGATATGCACATTAGATGAGTGAGTGTGAGTGTGCTTAAGTGAGCCACCATCCTCACATATAAATAGTAGTTGAGGAGGCACTAGGGTTATGTCTCTCCACTTAGTAGGGACGACTTCTTCTAGAAGTGGTTAAAACCACTTTATAAACACTAGGGGATGAATTTACAAATACCACCATAAAAATATGTTTTGACCAATCGACAAGATGAGATTTGATCTTATATAAGACTCGACATGATCAATCCACAAAAGGGGATTTGATCTATAAGATAATAACTCAAATATAATTAGAATATTATTTGAAGTTACAATAATTCAACACTCCCCCTTAACACGAAGGGTATTCTACTGGCATGAACCAACAAAACATCATCAAGAGAAGGAGATAGAAACATCATCATCAACATCTAGAACATTGACTGGCACATCTATAAATCATCGAAAGATTTTTCTCATCATCAATATCATCATTGTTTACATAATGGAGCTAGAGTAATATCATCATCATCATCATCATAAAGCTGAAACATCAACATCAATATAATGAATCTAGAACAACAACATCATCAACAACACAGTGTTGTAACATCATCATCAACAACACGAGGCTGGAAAAACAACATCATCAACATGTGGCAACCTAATGAGGTATTTGTATGAAAAAAAACAAATTTGGTACTTTGATAGACTATCCTTACCAAACCTTCTAGATATGCACAAGAATCATAAGTTCCCTAGGATATAAAATCCTAACAAGATACCATGTGGTACTTTGACAGACCATCCTTACCAGACCTTTGGGATTTGCCTTGAAATCATAAGATTCCCTAGTATATAAAATCCTAATGGAGCTACCACTACTAACCACAACTAGCATATAAATGCACAGGTACTCTACAGACCATCCTTACCAGACCTTCAGGATCTTCCTAGGGATGATCAATCCCCTAGAATATAAAATCCTAATGGAGCTACCCGTTGCTGGTCAATATACCATAGTATCATCAACATCACTCCCCCTTTCGAGGGAGATCCTTTAGGACAATACCAATATTGTCTCGAAAGTACTCAAAATTCACACGAGACAGAGGCTTGGTCAACACATCTGCAACCTACTCATTTGTGCCAACATATTGGAGCTTTACATCTCCCCTCTGCACCATATCATGAATGTAGTGTTGTTGGATCTCTATGTGCTTCGACTTATCATAGAATAGTGAGTTCTCCATCATCTTTATACAACTATGGTTATCACATAGAATCACAGTGGCTTCCATCTCCATATCGAACAAACCTGTCAACAACTTCTGAATCCATATGGCTTCACAATTGGCGGAACATGCTGCAATGTATTCCTCTTATGTGGTGCTGAGAGAAATACTGGATTGCTTCCTTCTTTTCCATGAAGTCATGGCTGACCCAAAAATAAAACAACATCTTGAAGTGATCTTCCTATATGAAGCACTTCCAGCCCAATCTGAATCGATATAACCATATAGTCTTATATCATGATCTCCAATATAACAATAACCATAATCCAACATACCCTTAAGGTAGCTCATCACATGTTTTGCAGCTACAAGGTGAACATGTCTGGGAACTACCAGATATTGATTCAAGGTGCTCACAACAAATCACGGATTTGGCCTAGTATTCATCAGATACATCAACGAACCAATAATCTATCTGTATAGAGTAGCATCAACCAACTTTGACAAAGTATCAAGTAGGAGCTTCAAATTTGTTTCCATGGGTGTGTTCATGAATTTACATTCCAACATGTCAAATCTCTTCATTATTTCAAATGCATACTTCCCTTGTTTAAGGAAGATCTTCTCTAGTCTTTGCCAAACTTCAAGACCGAAGAAATAATGCATCAGGCCTAGGTATTTCATTTCAAACTCTACAACGAGCTTCTTCTTGCAACTTGTGATGCAATTTTCTTCTCCTGTTAAGAATAAATCATACACATATAGTATAAATATAATTGGCTTATCATTCATAACCTTGAAGTAAAGGTTAGGATCAAATTTAATTTTGGTAAATCCCAAGCTTGTCAAGAAACTATCAATTCTATCATACCAAGCTCTAGGAGCTTGCTTGAACCCATACCAAGCTTTCTTCAACCTGCAGACATGAGTCTTTCTATCTTCAACTTCAAACAATTGTGTTTGTTCTATATACACTTCTTCTTCAATAACACCATTTAAGAAAGATGTTTTCACATCCATCTAGTGTAACTTCCACTTCATTTTATCTACAAGAGCTACGATGGTTCTAATAGAAGTGTATCTGGATATAGGAGAAAATGTTTCTTCATAGTCAATACCTTCCTTTTGAGAAAAACTAGAGGCCACAAATCTTGCCTTATGTTTTTCAATACTTCTATCTGCTGCATGTTTAATTTTGTATATCCACTTGGACTATACCACGTCTTTATTCTTTTTTTTGGGAATTACTTCCCATACATCACTATTTATAATGGATTGGTATTATTCTGTCATGGCATCCATTCATTATTTATTTTGAACAACTTATTCAAATAAAGTAGGTTTCTTTTCTATGAGATCACACATTAAGGCCATATAGCTAGAGAATGGCTTAGGTTTCTTGATTTGTCTCATGGTTCCTTCTGGGGCACCATACTTCTCTGCATCTTGAATAAGTTATCTTTCCCAAGCTGGCTTTCTCTTGAGAGATATTTCCATATGGGAAGGTTCTTGAGATTCTATCATATCATGATCTTCTAGAATCTCATCATCAAGGGGTAACTATAACTTCCTTCATGGATTATGTAACTCTGGGAGCTACAAGATCTTCTTCATATACTTCTTCAAGATGGAATTTCCTTCATCTTTTGAGTGTTTCATATTCATTAAAGGTTACATCTATGATGATCTCAATATGACGGTAACCTGGTATGTAAATTATAAAGGCCTTAGATACCTCACAGTATCCAACAAATATTCTCTTCTTTCCTGAAAGATTCAACTTAGTTCTCCTTTCTTTTGGAATGTGCATAAATAATGGACAACCAAATATTTTGAGATGGCTTACTGTTGGCTTCTTTTTGGTGAACATTTCTTCAGGAGTTTTGAATCCAAGTGCACTATGGAATAATTTGTTTTGGACATATACTGTTGTTCTTGCTTCTTCATCCCATAAGTGCATTGGAATATATTGATCGTGAATCATAGTCTTTATTGCTTCCATAATTGTTCTATTCTTTATTTCTGCTACACCATTTTGTTGAGGATTATAGGGAGTGGTGATCTCCCTCTTAATCCCAACATCTTTTCAAAAGCTTCCAAATTCATTTGAGGTGTACTCTCCTCCATTTTCCGACCTGGGTATCTTGATTTTCCTTTTGGAGAGGTTTTCTACCAATGCTTTGAATTCCTTGAACTTGCCAAGTACTTCATCTTTTGATTTCAAGAAATAAACCCAAGTCTTATGAGAGTAATCATTAATAAAGGATACATAGTATACATACCCTCTTAGAGAGGTTGATGGCATTGGACCACATATATATGAGTGGAAAAGCTCCAAGATTCCTTCTGCTTTAATGTTTCTCTTGGAAAATGATTCTTTATGTTCTTTCCTTGTGAAAATCCCTTGCATATAACTTCATTATCAACCTTTAATTCTGGTAAACTTGTAACTACCTTTCTTACATTAGGTAAATCTTTGTAGTTGATGTGAGCTATTCTTCTATGCCAAAGTTCACAAGGAATTTCAGTAGAGTGAGTTAAGGATACATCTAAGTGACCTTTTAAATTGTGCAAACCACCTTCTTTTGTTCCAATTGCAACTACATCTTCTATATTGTTCCTTTAGGCCACATAAGAACTTCATCATCTATGAATGAAACTATGAAACCTTTCTTATCTGTAGCTTAAATAGAAAGTAATTTCTTTGTCAAGCTTGGTACATAGAGTACATCCTTCATTCTCATCGGAGTTCCTGAATCAAGTTTGTAGGTTGATTCTCCCATTCCTTTGATAGGGTACTGACAATCATCTCCAAGTGAAACTTTCTGGGGGAAGTCCTTTTTTGAAAGGCTAGAGAGAATGTCTTTCTGACCTGTCATGTGCTTAGATGAATCGTTGTTGGAGTTACTTCACACACACCTAGGATTTATTTTTCCTAATGTTTTTCCTTGTTTATTACTCATAATTATTCATTATCCAGTCTCTTATATTTTAGGGGAAAATATTCCACCTGGAGAATATTCTCTTTCAGTTGACACTTCAATTTGACTAGTTGAGTTGAGTTTAGATGCTGAATTGGTTTTGTCACCATGCAACATTGGGATCATCAACAACTAATGCAAACTTACCTTGGGATCATCACCATACTGGTGCATTTCCCTTGATTCCATGAGTTAAATCCTCACTACTCTCTGTTCAATCAGTTAACTGAAGTCTAGTTGACTAATTCACTCAACTAGGTGGTAGTGCACTCACGTAACTACCTGAGAGACTAGACTAGGTGAAAGTTCACTCCCATAACTGATGGTGTGTGTCCATATCACTCTATACCACCACTATGGCACATTGTTTCTCCTCCACTGTGCACTCATTGAGTTATAAAAAGTATAGAATGTGTAAATTATTCATTATTCACAACGGTTAATGAGAATTCTTTCATTCTTTCTCTCCTTCTTCTTCTTTCTCCAATTCTCTCTAAAAATGTGTGTATTATTGTTTATATAGATCTATTATGTGCAGGTTAAACACATTTACATGGTATCAGAGCTAACAGACTGCTAAGAAAAAGATACACCAATTTTTTTTGCAGGTACAAAAGATTGAAGACAACGGAAAGATGGATTTCCAAAAACAATTCATTCTTACACCTTACAACTATTTTTCATGGAAGGATAAAATAGCCATACATATCCAAAAATGAGGGTTGTATAGGTTAACCTTGAATACAGATATATAACCGACATCATCCATAGAAAAATCCAAGTACCTAAATCGTATGGATGAGGCACTCAAAACAATTTGCAGTCTTATTTCCCCCGATCTCCTTTTTCATATATCTTCCTCTAAGACTCCCAATGAAGCCTAAACCACCTTGGAAGGGATATTTGGAAAACATGATGGTATGAGGGGAAACATGATGGAGGTGGAGATCCTCACATTCGATCCAAAAAGATTCGAAAATATCCAAGATTTATTTACAAAATTCAAGGATTTACTGTCGCAACTTAAAGAATGCAGGGTTGATAAATCGAAGGAGGAGAAACAAATGGTTCTCACCATTCTCTCCAAGATTGGTCCTGAATTCTCCGCATTTTTATCCACATTCCATTCTGTCAGATTTTCCTTTGGATCCAATTGGAATATGCCTTCTCTTGAGGACTTTATCAAATCCCTGACACAAGAGAAAACCAAGCTCATCAACATGGGTGCAATCAAAGGCCCAAAGGTGCTCGCACTCACTGTGAAATATGGAAGCCACAAATAAAAAAAATATAAAGATAAGTATAAACAAAAATCTCATTCACATCTGAAGAAGGAAGGGTACACAAAACCCTTCACTGATGCCTCCAGATCCAAAGGGGAAAAGGGAAGAAAAGGGGATAAATGCACGTATTGTCACAAAGGATTCCATTCAGAATCCAAATGCATGAAAAATAAAATAGATCTAATGTCTCAAATAATTCAACAAAACAACCTTGGAGATCACATCCTCGAGGGTGCCAATAAGAAGAAGCCAGAAGATCAGAATTCCAGGAAAGACAATTCTATCCATGCCTTGATTTCCATCAACTCCTCTCCCGATGCTTGGATCGTTGATTCAGGAGAATCACATCACATGGATTCCTCAGAATAAGTCTATTATTCATTGGATGCATGTAAATTTCCTCCTATTCTGATGTGGGACAACTCTTCTGTCAAAGTCACCGACAAAGGAAGGATTGAACTCACCAACGGAAGCTTCGAGAATGTGCTGCACGTTCCCAAAATTTCCGTCAACCTTCTCTCCATGTATCTGATGGAGAATTATGGCATTGTAAAGAAATTCATATTCACACCAAATTCCATGGACATCTACGACATGAAAACCAACTCCAGGGTTGCTACCGG
>CBVK0100387708.1:0-13897 GCA_900067695.1 Picea abies | reverse complement strand
CGCTCTTCCGATCTCACCACAATGGCGAAGATCATATCACAATATTCATATCTGCACATGAGTGAATGTGAGCCATAGATCTCATTTCATTTTGGAGGTTCGACACTCTAGGAGAAGTGAGTCCTCAAGTTTCCAGAAGGGAAATCTCATGAAGTCTTGAACTCTAGAGTTAATCTGGACCGTTTGTGCTTGAGGACACGTGTCCATAGATCAACCTATTTGAGAGTTTAGTGTTCAGGGGATTTTTGGTGTAGTGTGGAGAAGTCTCCCGAAGTCTCGAATCTCTAGGAAACAGTTGTTCGAAAGTTCAACATTCGGGAGAAATAGGGTGTTCTAGTGTTGGATCTCCCAAAGGCTGAAATTCTGAAGTTCTAGAGTGCAACTATGAAATGGAAGGATGATGTCACTAAGGGTGATGTGGATCTCCTATAAATTTTCCATGTGTCACTTGTTTTCATACCATTTACAGTCCCTTGGTACCAATTGGGACCTGACATGTGTCGCCCGTTAGTGGGGCCACATGTCACTACATTAATTTTTTGACAACCAAGAAAAGGAGATCGTTGTATTCGCTAGTTTGACATTTGGGTATTTTGAAGTGTGGTAAGATAAAGTCTCCCAAAGTCCTGAAGAACCAGAGTCTTGAAACTTTAGAGTAGCACAGTTCAAAAATTTGGAGTTTAGAAGAAATGGGGAGTAGTGTTGAGGAAAGCTTCGAAGTCCTGGAGCACTAAAGTCTTGAAGCTCCTGAAAGCGATTGTTTGATAGTTTAACGTTTGGGAGGAACATTGTTTTGAGCCGATAAATCCTCTGAAGCCCGAAGCTATGAAGTTATGAATCACAAATTCTGATGTGGCATGATGACTTCACGTGGGGTGACGTGGACCTCCTCTAAGCATGCCCCATGTGATATGGTTTGTAATTTTATAGGCCATGTTGTACCAACAGAGATCTGACATGTGCCACTCCATGTTTCACCACCTTAGTTGATGATAGATGTACTAAGTGGACCCTAGAAGGTTTAGAAGTTCGTTAATTCGATGTTCGGAGGAAATATTAGAAGAAGTTATGGAATCCTCCAAAGCTCGAAACTACAGAGTGTCAGAGTGACATGATGTAATGAAGTCACCACAAGTGACATGGACTTGGTAAGAAATTTGGCATTCGAGAGATTTTAAGGGTGATGTATAAGAAACCACTGAAGACTTGGAGTCTTGAAGCCCTAAAGTCCGGCAACGCGGGAAAAACGTGACATGCAGATTCCATCTAGGGTGACGTGGACCCATTCTAAGCATGCCACATGTCAACCTGACTTGTGCTTTTCGCATGCCATTTGTACATGTTAGAACATGACATGTTTCATCCATAATATTGATCCACATATCTACTCCTTAATGTTTCTGTGTAGCACCCTGGTACGTGGATGCTGACGAGACTATGAAAGTTGTCCAATTCGGTGTTTAGGGAAATGAGTGAAGAAGGAAGGAAAACCTCCAAAGCCCAAATTTTTAGATCCCTGAATTTCCCTAGGCTCTAGATAAGAGCCTTTCTTCTCATGCCTAGCTATAGCCTGCAGTCAAATGTCATTGGGGGATGAGGAAAAAGGGGTTAGTGCCCGAAAAATGTGCTAAAGAAGGAAAAAGGGGTTAGGAAGGAAGCTCGTCAATTTCGTCTGGTTCGAACCTGCATCAAAAGAGGTACTAAATACTTGGGAACTTTATGATAGGGTCCAAAAAAGAAATAAGATCCTTTTTTCTCAGAGGAAAGAGATCAACTACACAAGGAATGCAATAGAGAAGAAGAACAAGTTTTAAGGGTCCATAACTTTATGCTCAAAGCTCGTAATTAAGCAAGGAAGTAGTCATTGGAAATACATTGGATAATAGAACATGACTGTTCACCTGGAAAAGTGAAAAGAATAGATAATTTTTGAGAAAATTAGAGGAAAGAAATATGATATATTATTGAACCAAAATGGTTCATATTTTTCTTGAAATTGTTGAGATAGCTAGCCTGACAAATTTTTGTTGGTTGCACATTTTTGCAGAGTTAACAACTATCAAGCAGAAAAAAATCATCACGGAGTGCATAGAGATAGAGGATGCACAAGAGGCTTGTAGTCAGGAATATGATATTATAGGGATGGATGTCCATTTTGGAGTTGAAGGAACAAACTCCAATGGAAGTGGAGAAGGAAAGGATGATAACATGAATATGGTAGAGAACATTAGAAATTTGCAGAAAGATTTACAAAATCACAAGGATGATAATGAGAGGCTTATGAAATCCAAAGAGCAGTAGGAAGACTTCAATATGAACTTAATGTAGAGCCTGGAAAAAATTGAAAATAAGTTGGATAAGGAGAGTGGCTCCAGTAAATCAAGAAGCCATAGGACCCCTGAGGGAAAGGAAGATCGAGAAGTGGTAGCAGACATCACCATCACTCCCAAAGGCATTCCAATAGGAGAGAACACAATAGCTCAATTCCATCCCCTATTAGGAAGCATCATAATAGGTATGGGGTGGATGAAATGAGAGGAGAAATGAATAAGATCAAACCTCCTACCTTTGATGAAGAGCACAAGAAAGATAAAGACATCGAGACATGGTAATTCGGCATGAGAAAATATTTCCAATTTCATAATTATTATTCTCATGTAGAAGGAATATTTGTGATATATCATCTTAAAGGAAAGGAATCCATGTGGTGGGATTAGCTTGTGCAAGTGCAACACATCAGAGAGAAGAATGTTACATGGAAGGAATTCAAGAAGCATTTTGAGAATAAATACTTGACCAAGAGGTATTATGACAAAAAGATGAAAGAGTTCTTTAAACTCAAACTGGGACCATGACCATTGATGATTATGGAAGCATATTTTTAGAACTATTGAACTATGTCTCCTTCATCAAGGATGCGACAGTTAAGATCCAGAGATATTTGAGTGGGATGCCATCTTTCATCAGTGATAAAATTCAATATGATGATCTTAAAACTTTGGAAGAAACCATAAGAATAACCAAGTGATTATATGATAAACATAAGGAAAATACTACTTTCCAAATATCTTTGGAAGACATGAAGAAGTTCAAGATGGAACACAGGAAGAAGGGGAAAAATCCACCATTCTTCAAAAACAGTTCTCAGGGACAACAAACCGCTAGAGAGCCCGGAATGATTAAGACAGGTGGGAAAAGGCCAAGGAAGACACCCATTCAATGTTAGGGTTGTAAAGGAGATCATTTTTATAGATATTTTCCTCACATAAAAGATAAAGTGAGAGCTTTCCATAATTTACATCAAGCAGAAACAATGGGGGACATGGGCATAAGTGTTCCAAGGATCTACGCATCCCTGGAAAACAAGCAAGCAAAATTTCAATCACACATGATTGAAGTAAAAGATATGATCAATAACCATGCCTTCACTCTTTTAATAGATTCAAGAGCTAGTCATAGCTATGTATATCCTAAGGTAGTGTAAAGATTGAAATTACCAAGAATCAAGCATAGGAAATCTTGGTTGGTGTAGCTGGCTATCGGAGCCAAGAGGAAAGTTATTGAGCTCGTTAAATCATGTCCAATAGACATGAATGTGATAAGTACCAAGGAAGATTTGAACATCCTACCCTTGGGTTCATATGAATTTCTAATTGGTATGGATTGGTTGGACCATCACCATGCTGTCTTAGACTATCATAACAAGGAATTTAATTTCCTAAATGAGGAAGGGAACCCAAGAATAGTCCAAGGAATTCCCAAGGAAGTTACTATCTGAGAGATCTCAGCAATGTAGCTGAAGAAGTGTTAAAGGAAGGGATGCCAAACAATTTCAGCTCATATGGAGGAAGTACCTAAGGATAAGGTGAAAAATATTGAGGACCATGCAGTCTTGAAATATTTTGAGGATGTGTTCAAGGAGATACCAAGACTACCCCTAAAGAGAAATATTGATTTCTCTATAAACTTAATGCCTGGAGCATCTCTAGTATCCAAGACTCCCTACAAGATGAGTACACCAAATCTTAAGGAACTACAAATGTAGCTTGAATAACTTCTGAATAAGGGGTATATACGCCCAAGTGTGTTACCTTTGGGTGCCCCAATTTTATTTTTAAAGAAGAAGGATGGGACATTGCGACTGTGTATTGACTTCAGACAATTGAACAAAGTAACTATAAAGAAAAAGTATCCATTTCCATGTATTGATGATGTCTGTTAACATTTAAAGGATGCAAGGATATTCTCAAAGATTGATCTCAGGTCAGGATACCATCAAGTAAGGATTAGAGATTAAGACATCAACAATACTTCCTTTAAGACAAGGTATGGTCAATAGAAGTTCAAAGTGGTGCCATTTGGGTTATCAAATTCCCCATTTTTTTTCATGTGCTTATTGAATGGTGTTTTCCATGAATACTTAGACAAGTTTGTCATTGTATTTTTGGATGACATCCTTGTATATTCCAAGTCAAAAGAAGAACATGAGAATCACTTGAGGATGGTGTTACAAGTGTTAAGAGAGCACCAGTTGTATGCCAAATTGAGAAAGTGCTCATTTTATCATAACCAAATTCACTATTTAGGGCATACCATGTCCAAAGAAGGGATAACAGTGGACCCTGAAAATACTGAAGATATTAAAGGGTGGAAAACACCTAAGAATGTGACAAAAGTTATATCCTTCATGGGTCTAGTTATCTACTACAAAAGATTCATTGCAAGGTTTTCAAGTATTTCTCACTTGATGACTTCCTTGCAAAGGAAGAGGGTGAAGTTTCAATGGACAATGGAATGTGAAAGGAGCTTCCAACAATTGAAGCAGTTGTTAATCAGTTCTCCAACCAATTCTGAGAATTGCAGATCCTAATGAGGATTTGATGGTTTGCACAGATGCATGCAAAGAAGGACTTGTTGGATTCGTTAGTCTAAATAGATTTGTGGTATGTTCTAAATACAGGAAATTGAAAGAACACAAAAGGATCTATTCCACTCATTATTTGGAGTTGGAAGCCATAGTATATTCCTTGAAGAATTGGAGGCACTATGACACAACCCCTCCTCAACCTGTAGGTTGGAAGGTTACGTACACAAGATCTTTTCCCTTATATTGGCCAAAGAGCTCTCAACAACCACTCTTCTATTTCCCTTTTAGGAAATCTACACCCACAGTGAAACCTCGTGAGATTCCTCCCTCATGCTTTGGGGAATTGAACTTTGTTATATCGTGAATCCTTTGGTTGAGCATCTGGTCACTCAGACCCATGAATCTCGAAACTCTGAAACTCGGATATAAACTCTGGATTTTTGTCTTTCGTGAGCTTGTGAGTTCCGATGACATACAACTCTTCTCCACGAACCTTGAAATCCCTATATTCTATTTCTCGAATTCCCAAAATGTCAAATTTCGACACGGTTCCTGGTGTTAGCCCCACAACTAGGCTTTTCACCATTTTGGGACTTCAACTAAATTGACTTCTACGTCAACAGTGTGCCACCTATCCATCTCACTGACTTCTCTGTCCCCACACCATCCTTTCAACTCTTCGTGACTTCACATTTCACAAGTTCACAAACTTTGATACCAAGACTTTGACCCTTCAACTCACGAACCCCGAGAGGCGATTTCGCGAGTGATCCACTGTCCCCTGACTAGCTTGGATCGACATCTCTACTTCTCCTAAGCTTGAACCTTTAGGAATACTTGTGGTAACTCCCCTAATCCTCCGTGAGATTTGACGGCTCACGGGACTTCGCAATTTCTCCACAGAGAATTCTGATCGTCCGTATCTTCCCTTGAAAACTTCTACATGAACTAAACAAAGTATCTCTCTCTGTGGAATTTATCCTCCTGTGGTCCGATGTCACTATGCCTTTCTTCAAAATTTCAAGGTACTTGGCCTCTCCCCTTCCTTTGACTCCTTCGAAGGTTAAAATCCTTTTGAGCCTCCCCATGACTTCGAGTCTCTCATAAAACTCCTAAGCGCACTCCTTGTGGCAGACTTTCAAACACCTTCAAGTGTTTGACTCCCTTCAACTCTACGCACACCTGCAACAATAGTTCTTCAATGATTTCTCAAATTCACAACTCTGAGACTTTACTTTGCCTGCACACTCCTTGCATGGATCCTGTGTCTAACTGCACTTCTGAGGAAATGAGAACAAAATCTATCTAGTCTACGCATTCAGAGACAAACCTCTGAACCTTTTGTCAACGAACTCCTTGTGGACAATTCAACTGCACCCCTTGCAAGAACTCTTGCTTAGATAGAGAAACAATTGAAACTCATTTTCCTTACTCTCTCTCTCTCTCTCTCTCAGATTTCAGACATTCAACAAGAAACCATTCATATATAGCATAAAAGAAAATGTACAGTAGAAAGAGTAAAATAACCATGAGCATAACATTTAGCATACATACATGGAGAACCAACACAATGCCATGAATTTGAATCAAAGTTCTTTTCTTATTAATTCAAATCTTTGTACATGGGCGTCTTCAAATTTCAGTTCTCCCTTCTCATCTCTGGATGCTCTTGCTCATAATCTTCATGCTAATGTTACAATACACAATGAGGGTGTCTATATCCTGTTTCCCTCTTGTGCTCTAAAACTATCTAATCTAACATTCAATTCTATCTACCTTCATTAACTACTATAAATTCCTTCTACCTACTATGGATGAGAGAAAATCACTCAAGGTCCTTTAAAATATTACAAGTGCGCTCCTTCTTAATTATCTCATTTAATATTGGCACATTAACTTCAAGATAATTTCAAAATTTGTGCTGGGCACTTTTCCAACTGTCTTTTGCCTCCGCGTTGGCTTGCTTGAGATGCTCCTGCATCACACTACCTCATGCGAAAAAGGTTTGAGCTGACGACATACCATAATGGGATCAACCAACTCTAAATGCTAGACAAAGTAGATGGTTAGAGTTTCTCTGTGAGTATGACTTTGATATCAAGAACATAAAAGGAAAAGAGAACAAAGTGGTTGATGCACTCAATAGGAGAGTGCATGAAATGCATGCTACAACCATTATCATGTTTCAAACTGATCTTAAATGCAAAATTTATGAGGCTACAAAAGCATATCACAATACATGGATATAGTAACAAAATTACAACAAGGTAAAATGCAGCATAAGGTTGAAGATTATAATTTGGGAAATGATGAAATCCTCTTGTATAGGAACATAATTTATGTACCCAATTCTCATGAATTGAGGTGTATGATATTGAAAGAGATTCATAATGTGCCTTATGTTGGACACCCAGGATATCATAAAACCATTGTAGTTGTCAAGATCCAATACTATTGGTCATGCATGAAGAGGGAAATTGTTGAGTACATTGCTAAATGTATGGACTATCAAAAGGTCAAGGATGAGCATAGCAACCCATTTGTGTTGTTGCGACCATTTCCCATTCCTGAGTGGAAGTGGGAAGTAGTGTCAATGGATTTCACAACCAAATTTTCCAGAACAAGAAAGCAACATGATTCTATCATGGTGGTGGTGGACAAGCTTACTAAAGCTTCCCATTTCATTTCAATGAAGATTACTCACAAGGAAACCAATGTTGTTGATATTTATATGAGGGAAGTAGCATACTTGCATGGAATACACTTGGTATAATTTGCTTACAATAATGGGCACTAAGAATATCTGAAGATGAGCCCATTTGAGGAAATTTATGGTAGAAATTACAACACACCAATAAGTTGGGACAACCCAGTAGATAGAGAAGTAGTTGGGCTAGAGTTGCTCAATGAAATGGAAGAGAAGATGTCAAAAATAAGGAATAATTTAAAGACTACTTAAGACAGGAGGAAAAGATGTGTTGATAAGGGAAGAATTCACAGAGAATTTTGTATTGGTGATCATGTGTTTCTGAAAGTGAATGCCAATAGAAGTTCCTTGAAGTTGGGAAACTTTTCCAAATTGGCATCTCGTTATTGTGGGACATTTGAAATCCTAGAAAGGATTGGGTCTATAGCTTATATGCTTGCATTATCTGTATCTATTGTTATCACTGAAAATTCATCTGAAACATTGCACATAATGGTTAAGGAAAAATATCAATGCCAACAACAATTACTCCAGCTATAGCACCAAAATTCATCCAGAAAGAAAAAATATATATAATTGAGTCAAAAATTGAAGTGCACATATTCACCAAAGGAGGCGCACGCACAATGTGCAGCATGTGTGGGCCAACGAAGCCCTCAACATGCACTATGTGAAAAATGTGTGAATGTCTACGATAAAATCCACACACTTCTATGAACGACACATTTATGCATCTTGTCGTCACCTCAACCACCTATATTCTAACCCCCAACATGATTTGACACTCATATCTGAGAGAAATCTAGCTTGGGGGATAGTTAAGCGATAGAGGGTTCCCTAAAAGGCCCCTTTGTTCACACTATGAACCAATTCCATTTGGCCATGAATGAATGCTATAAATAAAATCCATGGGTGTAATAAGAAGCCAATATATTCAAGGTATTGCTATGCTGCAAGAATTCTTCCTTGAGAATCCTCTTTTCTCTTTGAATCCTTCAAGCACCATTGCAATAGGCCAGTCTGCTCACCTCTTGAGGGAATAGGCATTGTTTTTATTCACCATTTCTCATTTATTCCATTGTATGAAGAGAAGATATCTCAATTAGGGAACTCAAGAGCCCTCCCAAGGAGGAAGAGGGGACTCATAAGTCACTACTTTTATCTACGGTGTTTTTCCTACTAATCTATTGATCCATTGGTAGAATTATGTTGGTCATTGTTTTATTTTCACGGTTCTAAGTTTCTAAATATTTAGAACATTTATTTCTTAGTTGTTTTAGTTTTATTTATTTGTTTTCATATGTGTTTGGTTTGTCTAACCCACTCACAAACTTCTATCTTGGTTAGCAGGCTTATCTAGGCATGCAAGTGTTGTTGTTTTTCTCACCCAAGTGACACAATAGATTGGCGACCATACTGGGTATCGATATCAATTTCCTCCCTATTTGAGCCTCAAGAGAACTTCATTTTGATTGTTTTTTCTTGCAGGTACCAAAACTGGCCTAGCCCAACCTGCCAAAGTCAAAATTCAGAGCTAAGGACAAAGTATTTCACTTGGAAATTTCTCCCCCGACGTGTGACAGGAAGTGCATGTATTTTCATGCCCATAGAGGCACATTCTTTGCACTCTGCATGAAATAGGCTTCATTACTCTATGCATTGTACAACCTATGCATGCCTGTCAAAACTGTAGCCTGTGCATAAGTCCATTTTTTCAAAATTGTAAGGGTTTTTTGCATGGTTTGAGGGCCCCTAGCCTTCAATGTTTTATTTCTATGCACTTTGTAAAGAAACTACACTCCACTTAAAGTCATTTCCCATAAGAAAGGTTAGTTAATATAGGCAATTAAGGGGTACCCTAGTGTGATCTTGGGAATCAGAAAGGTGGTTAAAAGGACATTTTGTCTCCCCTAAAAAATATTTAGGAGAGGAAAAATCCCCCCTAGGGTTCCTCTTAGTTTTTGAGATCATGTTAAAGCTTTGTCAGGTCCCATACATTCCCACATGTTTTCAAACTTAGGATATTTCCTTAAAATTCTTTCTTAGTTTAGATCACAATCTAGGGAAGTTTAAAGATCAAAGTAACAAGCCCATACATGCCCACATGTCTACAAATCTAGGATAGTTTCAATTCTTTATTAGTATAGACAACATTTTAGGGAGTTTAAAGGATTTGTAAGGACCCATATGTCCACATTGCTAGTTCTTTAAGGATTTAAATATTCTGCAAGGTTGTACCAAAGACACATAGAAAGATAGGTAAATAATATTTGTAAGGACCACAGGAAGTCCACATGTTGCAATCTCACACTTAAATTACTAAAATATTTTCACACTTATCACTTTCTTGTACACAAAGCCACTCCTCACACACGCATAATTTCTATTAGAATAGTGGAAGTTGAAGTAGATTTTCTCCAAAGGAATTCCGAAAGATTTGACTATGTCTCTGGGAAAATTATCCACACCCAATTAAACCAAACGAGGTTGTTCCATGACCCCAATTTCTTAGCCAACCACATATAAAACATTTCTAAAAATGCACTAAAGTTTCCTCCACAGGAGATGCCGAAATTTTTTTTTTTAGTCTAGGTAGGATCTCAGGGGTAGGCATCCAAATAACCCCCAGTTATCAGGTTCTCACATTTTCAAATAATAGAAGTTGAGAAATAGGGAACTTTCAAATCCTCCAAGTCAAGTGTTCCTACACCATAAGGTAGGGAGATACCCATGAAGGGTCAAAGGCTGAGGTCTGATTGTTCTGTGCATCCCTCCTTGAGTCACCCAACTCTTGTGAGGGCATCCATCCCATGACCCATTTATTAGTCTGAAAATATAAATGTCACACTTTGACCGAGGTACCTAGTGGCCAAAACTTAGGACATCTACCTAGGTGTAAATTGTGGGATGCAATCCCATCTTGATCAGATTTTGTCTGGCTATTTGGAAATATCACCAGCTCTTTCAGGATATGCACCCTCTACACCTCTTTATAACTGATTACTTCAACCTTTAATAGTTCCTCTTCCAGTGGCTTCAGACCCCACTATTGAGTGTTATTGGAAGGCCCGGTGCTATTTGAGAGGAAGGACAATACATCTTTTAGGACACAATCATTTGTTTTTATTGTTCCCCCATGCAGACAAAATATACATGTCCACGTGCTTGTTTATTTTACAGTTGATTTATGTATGATATTCATTTGATTATATGAAATTGTGAGTTATTCTATTTTTTGAAGGTCAAAATGATACACATATCTTGTTCATTTATTTCTTGTTTGTCACCATTTTCACACATTCACTTTGATAGTCAGAAACCATAGGAGACCCACAGAATCCCCATCAATATAGATGCTTCCAGAATCTCCCTCCTATTCTAGGAGGAGTCCCTATTCTTGCCAACTCACTGGTTCAACCATATCACACCCCTGTGAGTGCTACTGTTTTGGGATCAAGTTTACTTGGCTCCACTTTTCTTGGGTCAAATTCCCAAGGCCATACATCCATTAGTTATCCTTCACATGGAGGTAGGGGTCAAACTTATTCTCAAGGGAGAAGTAAAACCCCACCAAATGTCTCTCAAGGGACAGGTCCACTACCTTCTCACACAATGGATAGAAATAATCCTCCACCAAATATCCCTATACCATACTTGGCATCCCTCAACATTCATGATTTGACCAAACTCATGAATCATCCCATTTTACATGACCCCACTTGGACCAATATGTCTACCAAACTACCTTCCTATATTCCAAAGTTTGAAGGAAAATGAAGGGAATATCTCGCCAACCATGTTATGACCTTTCACTTGTGGTGCTCATCAAACAACATCATAGATGATTCCATCCACTCAAGGTTATTTCAAATAACTCTCATGGGCTCATCATCCAAATGGTATGTGGACAAAAAATTAGGTTCCCATGTGACCTTTGAATCATTGGCCAAGGCCTTTTTGTCATTTTTCCAACTACCAGTTCGACATGATACTGGATTAAAACTTCTCTCTGAGTTCAAAAAAACCATTGTTATCCATATATCCGACCGCATCCATGAATGGCATCGACGACGTAGTCCGTGTAAGGTAGAAACCACCAAAGAACAATGTCTTGATTGGTTTCTTAAATCACTTGTCTGTGTTATTGACAAATACACAGAATCCACTTTCCCTTAGTCAAAAGAGGAAGCCATCAACAAGGCCCAATAGTTTGACCTCATATATGCTCAATCAGGTTACTTATACACAGTATTACATGATGCACCTAGACCCATACCATTTGCCTAGGACAACCCTGGGATGTCTCACGTTGCAGATGGGTTGATTGATTCTATGACCCATATCAACCCTTATGGCCACCCATCACCTACTTATGGTGCACCTCAATATCTGCAACTATATGGAGGGATGTCTTATTACCCTCTTCCCCCTCACCAATAGTCATATCATGTTGCTCCCCCTCCAATGATGGGTGGATCCTCACCGGTACCCATGATGCGTCTGGTCTCTCAACCAAGTATGAGTTCACCTTATAACTCTGCATACAACCTTAGCAGTAGTGGAAGTGCTTAAACTTTCTAAATTCCATATGGATCATCTCTGAAAAATAATTCATATTTCCCATTTCCTAGTCCTCCTCAGTTGGTTGCTCCTCCAATAGGACAATCACATGTCAGCGTTAACTTTGTTCAACCCTCTCCCATTCAACAAATTCAAACTTTTAAACAATTGAATACGGAAAAACCGATCCATCCACCGAATAATTCCAATAAGAAAGGGAAAAAATTAAACAATAATAACCCAATATCAGGAGGAAATAACCCCCAACAAAACCATCCTACTAGGGGAAACCAGAATCAAGGAAACCAACACCCCCAAGGGGGCACCAATAATAATCAACCATGACAAGGGAAGAACAATAACCTCTGAAATAACTTATCTTGTGTTCTATTTGGTGAGTATGGACATTATGCACACCAATACCCCCAAATTTTTGATTTCAAATGGATGAAAGAGTCCATGAACGTGCAACATCCTCTAGTGTTGTCTTCCCCTTAACAGGCCCCACAACAATATTTTCAACCGCCACCTCTGGTTCTTTTGCAAAAACCTATTCCACACCAAGGTGTGATCAATACCCAATAGGAGGTACACCCTGCTCCACCCTAAATTAGGCAATATCAAAGCCCAGGTCCCAATTAACCTAGAAATATAGTCGATCACAACATCCTCCTTACCAACGAAGAAGAGATTCTTATGCAAACACACGATCGTCAATACGGTGTTCCCCCTGAATCTACCCCAACCACATCAAAAGAAGCTCTAGCTACATCCAGAATATCATTAATGATTCCATGCCCTAATACTAAACCAAACCCTCATATACCCTATACGTCGTTATGACAGAATGCATGTAACCCTCATGCTATGGAAGCCCATAACTACAATATGGTCGATGACTTGGCACAGTCTCCTGCAACCATGTTCGTATTGGAGGTCCTCCAAACCTATCCAACTTAGTGAAAATCCTTGCTTTCTAACTTGGGGGAAGTCGACATAGCTGATAATAGACTCATCACCTTTGATCTAGATAATGGAGAACCACGCCCGCCCTCCCTGGTAGATTTTTACATACCAATTAAGATCCGGAACATCACAATTCATCAGTGTATCATCAATGAAGTTGCATCCACATGCATCATGTCAAAATTAGTATGGAAAAGACTCATCTCACCTGAGGTAATCCCATCTGTCATCACCCGGAGAACTTATGATGATCGACCATCATACTCTAAAGGGATCTTCCAAAATGTCCATGTAGAACTTGAGGGAAAAACCATACTCATCGACATTGAATTCATCGACACCCAACTTGATTACAATATCTTGTTCATATGTAGCTACATGTATGCTATGAATGTGATCACCTCTTATGTTTTTCAAGCAATGATGTTCCCCTACAATGGGAAAATATTCACCATTGACCAACTTACACATTACGAGCCTAATCATTTTTCCAATATTTATAACTTTCTCCCTCTTGTCTACACTAGCTTAGATTCTTTTTTAGTCATCAACATGGGTCCCAGAAATTTTAAAGACCTGTCCTTGTTGGGGGCATATCATGGAGCACCACCTCTCCTACACCCTTTCGCAAAAATATGTGTAGTATCTTCTAATGGAACAAATCTCAGAGACAATACTGCTCTCACTGAGGCCCCTCCCCACATCAAAGTTCCATCAGTTAAAGAGATATTACTTGAGCAGTTCCCTGACAACCCCACTACACCACTTATCCCAAATCCCCCCCCCCCCCCCCCCCC
>CBVK0100387706.1:0-12542 GCA_900067695.1 Picea abies | reverse complement strand
ACATCAATCAATCAAACTATTGGCATCAATGACAACATGATCCAACATTATTGACAATAACATTGAAGCAACTCGTTGACTCTTTTGACATGAGAGATCTTTGTACTTTGCATTTTTTTTTGGGTCTTCAAGTATTACCACTATGTGATGGTTTTTTCATTTTTGAGTCTAAATATGTAGTGGATATTTTGACATGTTTTAAGATGGAATATTGTAAACCTTGTGCTACTCCTTTTCAATCTAGATTCAATATCACCAAACTTGCAAAATCCCAAAGTCGATACTACACTTTATCAACAATTGGTCATCAGTCGTATTTATCTTACCCATAGTCAACCTAACATCTCCTTTGTTGTTAGTGTGGTTTCTCAGTTTATGTAGGACCCTAGAGAAAGCCATTGGAAAGTAGTCAAACAAATTGTTTGTTATCTCAAAGGTACCACTCATTTTGGTATTAAGTATTGTCGAATTTCAGATTCATTGATCGGTTTCATTGACTCTAACTAGGTTGGAAAAAATGACGATTGGAAGTCCACTTCTGGATATGTGTAACACTTCATCACTGGACCATTGGTGTGGTCGTGTAAGAAACAAAAAGTAGTATCCTTGTTGACTACAGAAGCAGAATATTGTGGTACCGTTCATGCAGGTACAGAGGTAGTCTAGATTCACTAACTTATGGGTGAACTTGGATTTCTTATACAGAACTCAACTACCACCTATTGTGATAATCAAAGTGCTTGTTGAAAATTATATTTCCCACATCAAGATGAAGCATGTTCAGCTCCATTCTCACTATTTGAGACATTTGGTTTATGAGAACGTTGTCTCTCTTGAATATTTCATAATCGATGATCAGGTTGTTGATATCTTCACTAAGCCTTTATCTAAAGCTAGATTTATCAAGCTCCATATGATTCGTGGGATTCATCGAGCTACAATTATAGGGGGGTGTCATGTTGACATAATTTCACCCCTTGAATATACAAAGTCGTGTGTTGAAGGGCGGTGTTGGAACATCAAGTCATGACGATTCATCACACTTCTCCTGGAATCAGTTGGTAGGGTAGTCAACCTACATATAGAAATAGTCAATAGGTAAATTGACTAGATCTATACATCAGTCGGTCGAGTAGTTAACAAGTATGTCGGTTGGACAATTGAAGATAGTCGGTCAATCGATCAACCAACTGATCAATCAACTACGAGTTAGACACATGGACAGTCAGGTCGATCATCCTTGTCAAGTCGACTAGATAGCACGGTTTTGACAGAGTCAACACTAAAACCTGATGGTTATATGTGGAAAAAATCCTCTCGATTTCATGGAAATTGGTTAGATATGGAAGCTATAAATAGTAGACACTATGGGTCATTATCATCAAGTGGATCAAGCGATTGGTGATATCATTTTTGTGTACAAGATGTCCAATATGCATTTTGATGTTCTGGTCACAATGCGTTGTTCTTAAGTGTTGTAATGGTGTCTTTAGACACCATCTTTTGTCTTCAAAATCTGATTTCCTCTTCAATTATCTGCAATATTGTTTGTCTATTTCTTATCAGGTTACACCCAATCCCCAACACCAACTCTATTAAGTCTTTTCACCTATGGTGTTATTCCAACTCCATAGTGGAGGATTCGATTTGGTTGTGAATTTTTCAATGCACTTTGATGGTTGTTGATTCAAAATGGCACATAGAACAACCTGGTGATACACATAGAACCTTTGAGTTCATAGCCAAAGTTTTCCTTACCTTCTTCTAACTCCTAGTCCACCACTACTACTCATTGTTGAGTTTGAGATTTGACATATTTTGAAAAATATTTATNNNTTGTTGAGTTTGAGATTTGACATATTTTGAAAAATATTTATACACCTTTTTGCCTCATTGTTCCTCCATAATCATCATTTCACCATCCCCTCCACAACATTATTTGTATTTCAACATTTCAATAACCCATTGTCAATATATATGGAATTTCTTATTTTTAATGAATTTATAAATTAAAATATATTTTCTTTTATCAAAATGAGTTCTTGTAACCATAAGTGTGTTGATCCTACAACCCAAGTTCAGTTCTGGTAGCCACCTCCATGATCAGGATATCAACGCAGCTCTAGAGGAAAATATAGCATCTAGGTTTTGTTGGGAGATGCATCCATATAGTTTTTTGTTGTTTAGTTCAAACCTAGGATGATCGTAGCTTGCTCCATCTCATGGTCAATTTCCAGTCAAACGCCCACTAAGAGATCCAGTACAAAATAGATTAGGAGGCAAGGAATCAACAATTTGGTATAAGATTAGGTGATAGAAAGATTGAGATCCAATTTGAGATACCTAGGCATAACCAACTCTAACAAATATTGCACGAAATCATGAGTGCACATTCAAAACAAATCCAACATGATTTGGGGATCCAATTAAATGATTGTAAATAGTAAATTGTGCCTGGTGACTATTCTTAGTATCAAGGAGTTGTGTCCCATGTTTAATTAGGTTATGAAAGGAAAATTTTTGGGGATGCAATAAAGGAAAATCAAATCCTTTGTATTTGATCTCGATTTTGTTGTTATAACCTATTCTAAATTCGTGGGCACCTCTATAACTCGCCTCTTCTCTAAAAAATATTGTAAAAGCACTATATAAATGTTAGTTTAGAGTGCCCAAGCGGGTGATCTATTCTGGAGTATTCATTTGAACAGTGTTGTAGTGATTTAACACATGATTGTAACTCACACTCTGTAATTTCTGTTACAGATATGAAATAACTGAGAGGGGGGGGGTGAATCAGTTATTGTACCTTGATCATCTGCGTCATCTCTGTTGTAGCCATATTTCCAACAATTTCTGAATGTTGAAATAAAAGGAGACATTAGTTGCCCATCGTAATTTAGTGTTGTAGCATTTCAAGTGCATTGTGAGCCATTTGGGAGGCCCCTCAACCTGGTGAGTGTTGCCTCATTTCACTTAGTTATTTCATTTTCTATTTTTAATTTTATATTTCAATTGTGTGCTTTGTTTACATCGTTGAGTGTGCATAGATTGAAACAAGGTTTTCTTTGATAGTTTACCAATCGTTTGTTTCATTACTATAGAACCAAGATACTGAAGATCGTAAATCTAATTTTCTACTCAATATATATTCACATGAAAATAAATGAATGAAATAGTGTGATTCGTTCCCAATAAGAATTTGAATGAACTTTGATCCAATGAAATCTATAATTCTATGGTTTAATTTATTTCATTGAAGGTGTGATAGTAGCTACAAGAATATCACTTAACTTACTAATGAAATAATTGACCAAAGATTCAAGTTACAGGAATACTTCAATATGCATGAAGAGTGAAAGATCGTGCCTCATGGATTTACAACTGCAATTCAAGTAAACAATTAGCCTAAGTGATTAAACTATGTATTGGGTTTCTTTTATATAAATTAGTAATTTTCATTTAGAAGTGTGGTGTGAAGTATTTTGTGTGCATTTCTTTCTTAGGGTAGAATATGATCCTATGTATATTTTTCTTGCATCTCATAAGTCTACGTACTATGGATTGATGAATCTAATGTAGCATAGTTTAATCCATTAAATTGACTGACACTCACATATCATATCACATCCATGAGTGGCACAGTTGATGAGGCTTATGAAAAGCTGATATCAATGATTCTTTCTTCATGAACTAGTTCCTAAAGCCCCTTCTTCCTCCCATTACCAAGGATGTAGCCATGACACTACCTAGGAATGAGGAAGAAGCTATCTAAAAATCCCAGCAGTATGATCTAATCTACACCCAATCTGGGTACCCCTATACCATTCTTCCTGATGCCCCTCACTATCGCACATGTGACTTGTCTGCACCAGGGGCATCCCATGTGGTCGATAACTTGATAGGATTTGTGTCTCATACATATTCACACCATAATCCTCCTAGACCTAGTGCATATGGTAACCCTTACGGAGGGGTTAATACCTCTTATGGATATCCTAACCACCCTTGGGATTTGACTCGCTCCTCATACCAACTAGGAACCAATACCTCTCACCCTACACCCCATGCACCTCTACATGTCCATGGTCCCCCTTGTAGCAACTCTCCCTGTGGTGGCACTGCTATGAATTCTTATTACCCTGTTTTTGGCCCACCACCAGCTACCATAGGTCCTTCAACTATGATACTATGAACCCCTATTGGTCAATATACACCCCCTCAATAAAGGCAAGTTTACACACAACAAACTAATCCTAATCATAATAAGAAGAAGAACAAAGAGAAGGGTAAGTAGAATAACCAAAACCAAGGGAACCAAAATCCACAACCTAATACCAACATTGAGGGCAATCAAATTGCCACAACCCAAGGCCAAGGTAACAATCCCCAACAAAAGTAGGGGAAGAATCAAAACTTTGTACTAATAAACCTTGTGCTAGTTGTAGTATCTGTGGAATCTATACCCACGAATGTTCGTTGTTACCCAAGATGCATCGTATCTAGGAAGAAATTAAGGCCACCAAGTGTGATAACAACCAACCTACTCCTCCATCCTCATTGCAACCATCTATTTTGAGAAAATTTTCCATCATAGGGGTTTGTGTCCACCATATAAGCCACTCTTTTTGGATCACCTCCCACTTCCACCACTCCTAGGAAATGGGAATTATCAAATACTTTACTTATATTCAACCAATGTCAACCTCACCACTCAATCCCATCAATATGGTATGCCCCTTGAAGCACAAATTACTATGTCTTATGATCCCCCTCCATCTAATAATGGACCTTTACAAATTCCTCTCCTAGGTGTGGACCTACCTCCCAAGGTACCTAAGGTTCCATTAAGGCAGAATCCCCCCAACCCCCATGCACGGGTAACCCACAACTATAGCATAGTATATGACTTATCTCAATCCCCTCCAACAATGTCATACCTTGAAGTCCTCTAAATATGTCCTTCATAAAAGAGTGCTTTACTGTTAGATTTGGGTGACATCGAACCACAGGATGAGAGGATGATTACCTTTGATACTGAAAAAGATTAACCTTTCTGATTACCGCATTCAGTAGCATTTCAAATTCCAATGTCCACCAAGAATTCCATAATTCATCATTTCAGAAGATGCATCCACATGCATCATGTCAGCACAAGTTTGAAAGAAGATAGGCTCCCCAACACTTGTCCTATCTATAATATCACTTTGTGCATATGATGGTCGATGCTCTCAACCTCAAGGTATTTATTAGAACTATCCCTTCCAATTGGGAGGAAAGGAAGTGTGTATTGACATTGAATTTATAGATGCCCCTTTAGACTATAACATCCTTCTAAGTTGAATCTTCAAGTATGCCATGAAATTTGTTGCCTCTTTGGTCTTTCGTAAGATGATCTTCCCCCATAACGAGGAACTAGTCACCATAGACCAGTTGACCTACCATGATTCTTAACCACAACTTCATCCCAACCATATGGTTGCTTCCTTAGGAAAAATCCCAAAAGTTCCCTCTCTTTCATACATTAACCCTAGAGTCTATAAAAACTAGACATTACTTGGTGCATATTATGGGCCTTCCCCTATAGTTACTCACCCTAGTCCATCTAATGTTTGTATTATGTCATCATCTCATAGGGAAATAGGACCACATCCATAGCCATCAACTGGACCATTAATTCTAGGATATTCAATTCCACCATTAGTAGAGCACCCTCATTCTCATTACCCCTTTGTCCAAGTCCCTTTCTTATTTCCACCTCCAAGAATAGTGAGTACCCCTATCATGGTCGCATTGAATTTTCCTAATCTCACCTTAAGGATCTTGGTTTGGTACTTTTATCCCCCTCCCACTCCTCTTCCACCCTCTAAACCAACTCCATATTTGGCCTTATCTTTGATTCAACCAATCCCAATGACCCCTATATCCCCTAAAGCACCTACATAGGCCCCACCACAACCAACATAGGTTGGGAAAGGAATTGAAAAAGAGGGGAAATCCAAAAAGAAAGGGGTCATAGATAATCCTAAACATGTTATGGCCATTGAGAATGAGGCATATAGGGCCATACCTCGATGTTCCTAATGTGATATCACTAGCCACACTACCTACAATAGTATTAGGCTCCTGGAACTCAAATAAATTTACGTCGTTGACAATTTAGAACCAATTCCTTCAACACCAGTTGTGCACGTTAATTTCCTTGAGTTATCAACTAAGCATGTTCAATATTTGTGCACAAATCACCCATGCGCTTTGTGTGATACACATGGCCATTATTATCATCATTGTAATAGAATACCCAAGTTCTGCTATTCCCTTGAGGTCATTCGTCATTTGGATTTCGCTATTCAGGAATATCCAACCCCAATAGTAGAGGACCCCACTCTTAAGCATGAAAAATATTCCCAAGCCAATTGTCAAATGATCATTGAGATTGCCCCCCCTGAAGGGAAAACCAATGATAATTCCATGCAAATTCTCTACCTTTCAACTTCCATGGGATTGGAATTATCGGAGGATAATCCATTCTCCATAGGTGTACAACATAGAATCTCTAACATGCCCCATGTACCTTCTATATTAACATTGGTGGAAGCCTCTTCTACAAGTATTTTATCTACCTCTATAGATGTAGCATATGTGAACCATGTCCCTTATTCCCATGGCATTGATAATGGGTTCACATTCCCATCCTCTACCACTTCACCTGATCATGGTGGTTCTCACATCTCTGTATTTTATTATGATGAAGACATCATCGAGTCCCTCACTACACCAGATTACCCTTGGGATGATATGCATCATCGTTCCTATTTTATACCTTAGCGGCCTCATCCTACCAACTAGTATGTTGTTCAATCAAAAGACTTTATCCCCCATGATCACATCGACTGGTCCAAAAATCCTACCTCATCCCTTGATGCATTTGAAGAAGGGAATATGGCCAACATTTCACCTACCATTAAGGTGAACATCTTTGTTACCCCTACTGTTGAAGAAAACATCCTCCTAGGGACAATTCATTCCCCTAAATAGGTTGCTACCTACAAATACCTCTTCCAAGAGTTTCATGATTTTTTCACTTGGTTCTATGCAAAGATGCCTATCCTCGATCCTGCCATTGTTGAACATCACATAGATACATGGCCAAATGTTATTCTCATTCATCACAAGTAAAGGCTTATTCACCCCAAACGGGCCCTTACCATCAAGACCGAAATTGATAAATTGCAAAAAGCAAGCTTCATTTACCCTATCCATACACTTCATGGTTCTCTTTCCTAGTCCCCATTATGAATAGGCAAGACACCATCCATGTCTACACCGATTTCTATGATCTGAACAAATCATGTCCCAAAGAAAATTACCCAATGCTATTCATCAATCATATTATTAATGAGTGCATTGGACATGAGGTCTTATCATTCATGGATGGATTCTAAGGCTATAATTAGATTTGTATTCAGCCACAAGACCAATACAAAACAATATTCACCACTCCTTAGGGTACATTTGCATACAAATTTATGCCATTCGATCTAAAAAACATTGGATCCACCTTCCAGTGTGCCATATCATATTGTCTTCATGAATTATCCCATCTCGTTTTGGATTATCTACAGAACCTTACCACTCGTTCCAAGAAAATATTGTAGCACTTAGAATACTTGAAAACCATCTTCCTTAGATGTCACAAGTATTCTAAGTGCTTCCTCCCACTTGTAATTTACCCCAATTGAAGCCTACATGGAAAATCCAACTTCTTATGTCGATTTGTCCCAGACTATGCTACCACTACCCATAGGTTTTTAAGTTTATTACATTCTAGTATCCCACTTGTATGGGATGATCAAGCTCAACAATCCTTTGATGCACTCAAAAGGGCCCTTGTCTCAACACCCTTGATTAGTACCCTTGACTTTAAAAAGGATTTCACCCTATACATTTCTAATTCACACTTTGTTGTAGCTAGATTCTTAGTTCAATATGGGCTCGATGAATGCAAGCACATCATTTATTATGTGAGTAAGAACCTATCTGGACCTTCTTGCCCAATTTACATGATGAGAATATGGCCTCGGTTGTTGTCTTTTCTATCCAAAAGTTACGTCATTACATCCTAATGTGTAAAACTAAGGTAGTCACCAACTCTAACCCTATAACCTTCCTATTGAGTTGGTGGGTCATCAATTGAAAATATGCTCGATGGGTCATCATCCTTTAGGAGTTTGACTTAGATTGTGTGATTCCTAAGAGTTAAAAATCCTTATCCCTCGTTGAGTTCATTTCTGAATTCCCAGCTAGTGCACTTGACCCACCATTGAATAATGACCTTCCATATGAACACTTGTTCACCATATCCACCAATGATCCTTGGTATGGTGACATACTCACTTACTTTTGCACCCAATATTTTTCTCCCCACCTAACCTGTGATGATCAAAGACATATTCACCACCAATCCCCTCGCTATCTCTTCATTAGAGATGATAGTTATCATCGGTGAGCTAATACATTGTTGCATCATTGTCTTGGTCACGAGGAAGCAGAGAGGGTCTTGAATGCTTTCCACAATGACACTTGTGATTGTTTGAGCATGGATATTGCCCAAAAAATCATGTGTGTAGGATATTTTTGGCCTACTCTCTTCACTGGTTGTATACGGGTCATTAAAAAATGTACTAACTATCAACTCTTTACCCCCAAGGCATGGAACCCACCAACCCCATTACACCATATTATCATCGTTGGTCCATTTTGTAAATGGGCCATTGACTTCATGGAGTGTAACCCACCTTCTTTTGGTGGTCATAAATACATTATTATGGCTGCCAATTATTTTACTAAATGGACTGAAGTCATGGCAATGCTCAATAATACTACAATTATTACAGCTTGGTTCTTCTTTAACCATGTGATTGCTCAATTTGATGTCCCAAATCAATTGGTCTCTCACCATGTCCAACACTTTGAAGATCAAATATATGATGATCTTACATCCATGTTGGGTTTTGACCACTAGTACTCTTCCTCATACTATTCACAAGGAATGGTCAAGTGGAGGTTGTGAACAAAATCCTCAAAAAAATGCTCTAGAAGACAATTGATAAGCATAAAACCAATTGGCATAACATGCTCTTTGTATCCTTATAGGCCTACAAGACTTCTGTTAAAACTTTTATGGGATTCACTCCCTCTCATCTCATTCACAATGAGGAAGTAGTTTTGCAAATTGAGTGTCAAATCACTTCACTTCATTTGGACATTGAGCTTCTCCCTAACACTACTCCCTTAAAGAAGAGACTAGTAATGCTAGAGTACACCAATGAATACCATTGTATCACACAACAAACCATCGGAGTAACTCAAAATCACACCAAAGCCTAATATGACTGAAAGGTCCACCCTCATGTTTTTCATGAAGGTGATGTAGTCCTAGTGTATGGCCAAGCCCATGACATCTTGGGTTGAGGAAAATTTGAGCCTTTATGTATGGGTGTTCACTTAGTGAACCTATGAAATAGCACGTGTATTCATAGGATATTAAATAATACCCCTAATTTCACTAGATATTGATAAATATCTCCCAAAATCCTTCTATTCATCACCCCTCCCAATACATATTTCCAATAAAAAAAACCTATTTTTACTACATACTTCTTTTTATACCCCCCAATGCCTGTAAACCCCCTGATACCCTGCATCCCCCCCAATACCTACAATATATTGAACTTATTTTTCACAATTTAAATCCCATTTATGAATGAATGTGATAAGATATCAGTCAACAAGGTGAATCCCTTGTGCCTTTATGGAAGGGCCCGTACATTGCCAAACATTGTCTGGGTAAGGAGGCATACCTTCTCAAGGGTTCTGAAGGGGAGATTCTCCCTAACCCTTGTAATTCACTTTACTTCAAGAAATTATACCCTTGATAGTTCTTTATAGAGTGTTTGTGCATATTGTACACAGATTAGATAGTTTTTTTTGCATCCCTTTGTGTGAAGCCTACATTTCATAAGTTATCTTCTTGCATCTTTCAGATGGACCCTTCATTTTGTTGGTACATTATTTATTCCAATGGTGAGAGTCATCATTTAAGGAATCTATCCTTGACAACTTGGGCCCTTTTCACCCCCATGCATACCCCATCCAATCAAGTGGTGTTTGCATTGGATATGCCACCAACAACCAGGTTGAATATGATGTTTTGATTGGTTTGTTAGCCAATTCCCTTGATCGTCGCATATGTTACCTTCATGTTTGTATTGATTCCAAGATTCTCATCATATAGTTGAATGGAATTCATCATGTACATAACCCCAACCTCTTTAGAAAATATCTATGAGTTAAAATTTTGGCACATTTAGTTGAATCAATTTCATTTAACCATGTTCCCAAAAGTCAAAATAGCTTTGTAGATACCATTGCAAATAATATTTTAGATTGGAATTTAGCTCATGCATGCATAAGAAGATAACAATTTGCATCCACCCAACCTAGTGTACATAAACAGTTGTAAATAATTAATTGGTAATCACACAACTTCATACATAATACATCTTGTATATATATCCATCATAGCCTAAAAACAAAACACCTTATATTTTTGTATATGTTTGAATCCACTAGTGTAAATACACTTGACATGCCCATAACATATTAAATACATCAAAACTTGGGGGAATGAGAGGAACCCATCTTACTCATCCTCATCAGAAGGATGATCTTGTGCTAGTGGTACCATGTTGTCTATTGAAAGATCCATAAACACATGGTCGACTATCTCTGCCCTACACAAAAGTGAGTGCCATTCGATTGGTGCCCCTATGCAACATGAAACATATTTTTCATTGAGTATGTGCTTTCTCCGCTCAAGTACCCCAGTCAACAGATTGTCAAACTTATTTTCTAGATCCTCCAATACCCCCTCCAACTCTTCTACCCTCCTAAACCCCGATGGTCCTAGATCAACAAAAGCACCCCTTCCCTTGCAAGTTACCTACCATGTCGGTCTCACCAGTGCAATATATGAAAGTTTTATACAAAATATCATCAATACTACAGATTGACACATTCTAATCTATGCAATTAAAAAATATAAACGAATAAATCGATGTTAATTTACTTACCATTGACCCCCCAGGCTCAACCAACTAGCAAGGGTAGCTAGAGAACCCCCTGATAGTTCATGCTTGAATATGGGTAGTCCTTGATATATATCCAGAGTTGGTCCCAATGGGAAAATGATTTTTCTCAAAAGAAATTCCCAAGACCACCACCTCCCCCTCTCCTCAACAACTATCCCCGGCGCCAAATATGGGGATCTTGTGGGCCCCTATCCCAGAAGTGAATATGGGGGTGTAGTGTGGGTATGTTCTTGAAGAAGAAAAAGGCACAGATGAATATACCAAATTTTCAGTTACCTTCTGAGGCCCACCTGCAGTAGGTAATTTTATGCTTCAATGCCATCAGTAACATCTGGGGCCACCCAAATTAGGTCCCAACCATCACCCTCTCAATTAAAAGTATTTTCCCTCCAAATACTTTATGCAGAGAATGATTTCCCAATATACAGATCACTTGAGTTGTTATGGCCCATGTCTCCAACCACTCCATATCTATCAAATGGATCATGGAATTCTAGACCCTCGTGCCACAGACACAAAGTCTACCAAGGAAATCCTCTAATCACCTCCCACGAGGTAGCATAGGATGTGTCTCTACCACTACACCAAATGGTGGAAGCCTTGTCAGGAAGTAAATGTCTTGTAGAGTAATCTCCAGTTGTTGACCCTTCACTACGAAGGCCTCTACCTTTGCATCCAACTACTATACTATCTGTGATAGGAGACCTCTTGCTCTCATCAATGGGTTCTCAATGTACATAAGTAACCCATAACAACCAAATTATCCCCTCTCGGTCTGGTCTCCTGAACTTACGTACGAATATCCTCAAATATCCTCTCCCTCTGGAGAATTTTTAATTCTACCATACCTACATAAAACCACATTTTTTTCAAGTCATGTAATCATAATTACAATAACTTTAGTCCCTACCATATGTCTCCCTCAAAAAGGGGCCTCCCTAGCAAATCTAGGTCCAAAAGGCCATTTTCATCCAATGCAGAAAACACCCTTTGTTCCTACATTGGTCAATGTAGTTAGTGGGACCAGTATTTATGTTGGTCAATGCAAAAACTAGACCCATTTAGTGCGTTGGTCCTAAAACATTTTCCAGGGGGTCCCATAGGGAAATTTGGGAACTAAACTAAAAAAGTAATACATAGAAAATGACAAGTAGGGTTAGGCCACCAACCTAAAAGTTGAAACTCCAAATTGCGATGGTCAGTTCATCTACAACAAGCTCATCAAGATTTAGGGCCTTCTCCTCCTCTCCAAGCTCAACCTCCACCAAATGAAACAATGAATTGTAAATTGGAGGGAAATGTTGGGCACACCTACCACACTTAGAGGGGGGGTGAATGAGTGTGGGGCTCTTTTTCCCAAAACTTCCCTCTTGCACAAAAACTCATCAATTA
>CBVK0100387704.1:0-15004 GCA_900067695.1 Picea abies | reverse complement strand
GTTGAGGAGATTGAAATTTGTGGACCTGTTCACACAAGGTCAATGTGGATGGTGGAGAGTCACTTGAAATCATTGAAGGCGTTGGTTAGACAAAGAGCACGTCCTGAGGGTTCTATGGTGGAGGGATATATGGTATATCAATCCATGGTGTATATTAGTCAGTATCTTCTTAAATTAGTAGCGCCAACTATGCCTACAATGGATCACATTTGGGATGTGAACTCCATCAAAAAATTTGAAGATCAGGAGCATCTGTTGGGAAAAGGTGGAATGAAAAAAATGAGAGGTAATATATTAATAATTGTGAAAAATTATATTAGTAATACATATAAAGTTTTTTTTTTGTGTGTATATGATCATACTCATTAATATATTAATATAATTTATTTCATAAATTATAAATATTTATAATTACTTTCATATTGTACGTTATAACTAATATTTAATATTGGTGAATTATGTTTTTTTGATTCAGTTGCTCTAGAGTGGGATGCACTACATTTATACATTGCAAACAATCTTGACTGGATGAATGTATGGATTGAAAGATGTAAACAACATAATGGAGGTAGGTTATCATGGCAACGACTGTCTGAATTGGTTAGAGAAGCTCGTCATAATGGAGATGCCAATGTTATGCAGAGGGAAATTGATCTAGCATATGGTTTGAAAGATGGACAGGTAAGAAATTTCAGCCATTTTATTCAGTTATTTTATATTATACTAATGTGACTACATGTGTACTGTATTTTTCATATACTTTTGAAGTTATATAAATATATTTTAATTTAATAATTGACAATGCATCTTTTACATATTTGACATATTGCAGTTGAAACACCGCGAGGCTATGTGGTGCAATGGTCATAAATTTCGCATCAAACAATTGGATGAAACAAGGAAAACTTCTGATAGTGGGATAATTGCAGTATTCCAGGTTACTAATGTTTCCTCTAGGAGTGACAGACATCCCCAAGAGTCTGAAAATAGATACTATGGGTATTTAAACGATATACTTGAGTGTAACTTTAATTCCTTCAAACTAGTTCTGTTCGATGTCAAATGGTATAGGTTACGAATACATGAACGTGATGAGGAAAGAACTATTATTCAACATGCCAATGGATTTCCAATGATTAAAACAATGATGTTTGAAAGAGGACATGATCGCTATGTTTTTCCAAGATAATGTGAACAGGTCTTTTACTCAAATGTTCTAGGTGAAAGGGATTGGTCATTTGTTGTTATATATGATCCAAGAAGAAGGCCAATTAAGTATACTCATTTACATGAAGAAGATGATATTGAAGATCAAGAAGATGATTCGACAGAATATCAGACAGAGCTGGAAGATCATGGAGGGTCGACAGATGAAGAAGACAAAGAAGATTATGATCTAGGCGTAGGAGACACTATTGCAATTCCTGATGATGATGTCGATGAAAATATCCTCGAAAATGACATTGATGACGATGATGATATCATCAATCCTTTCAACATCATTTCAGAACCAGATGATGATACATATGTCGAGTTCAATGAAGAAGATCAAGATAGAGAATAATGATGATTACACAGATGTTGAAGTTGGATTAGGTACGCGACTATATAATATTTTAATTTGTATGCATTATTCTCTTAAAATAATTTACTTTTAATGTCATGGTTTAATTACACGTTTTTAAGTTTTATGCGACATTTTTATATCCCAGGTTTCATGTTGTTTAATTATTATTTGAAACCTGAAAATAATTGTCAATATAGTAAAGTACGTGGTAGACTAAAAATATCATTTAGAAACACATAATTTCACGTGCCTTCATAAATTTTTGTTTTTGTAGTTTCTATGCATGAATCTTATAAATAGGATGTTGCTTTCAATTATTTTATATTTTATAGATTGGGTTTTGGGGATCAATTGAGAATGATGTGAGGGGGAGGGGAGGGGCCATGTGATCTTCCACCTTCACGTGGTTGGATTTGTTTAGTAGAGGATACATTATTCTTGAAACCAAGAGAAGCTCTTTCATTTTTATACCATCATGATCATATAAGATTTCATCAATATTGTTACCTATTTGAATCTTCTTAGAATTGAGATTCGTTACATAGTCGTTGAAAAAAGACAAAAGACTTATGTATGCACTGAAATTTGTCATGGATAGACTATTTGCATGCCTTAATGATATGGGAGGGTTTCTGGACTCTAATTTGAGTCACACCCACTTTCTTCCATCATCCATTCATCATGTAAACCATAAACCCTATTTTTCATATGTTATAGTAGATATGTTAATGATTCCAAGTTTCATATTTGTATTTTACTGAAGGTCCATCTAGCTTGCAAAGTATCAAATTGATATTTCAAGTTGATAAACCAAATATGAAATGAATTCAAGCATCATTTGATATCGTCGCAAGAGAGATGAATGTAAATAATCTTGCGACGAATTTGCTATACTATCGACGAAAAAAGTTCGTCGATAATTTTATGCCATTAGTATGTAATTTTGTACAAAAATAATGTATCTTGGGGACTACACCATGGTCAAGGAATGATGAACGAGGAACAAAAATTGCATGAGGACTAGACACCGACAACATGGACCTGCGAATGGGGCCAACGTTGAAATTTTTTCAAACAATTTTTGTATGCACGAAAATTTTTCATGGATAGACTATTGGCATGCTTTAACAATATGTGAGGGTTTATGGACTCAAATTTGAGTGACACACCCACTTTCTTCCATCATCAATTCATCATGGAAACCATATTAAACCCTATTTTTCATATGTTCCAGTAGATATGTTAATGATTCCAAGTTTCATATTTGTATTTGACTGAAGGTCTAGCTAGCTTGCAAAGTATCGAATTGAGATTTCAAGTTGATAAACCAAATATGAAATGAATCCAAGTATCATTTGATATCGTCGTAAGAGAGATGGATGTAAATAATCTTGCGACGAATTTTCTATACTATTGACAAAAAAAGTTCGTCGATAATTGTATGCCATTAGTATGTAATTTTGTACAAAAATAATGGATCTTGGGGAATACACCATGGTCAAGGAATGATGAACGAGGAACGCAAATTTCACGAGGACTAGACATCGGCAACATGGACCTGTGTCATATTTGTGATGAAAAATCCCTCTATTTCTTTGATTTCTTAATCAACACCATCAAGATACTAGAGGCGGGCAACAATGACATGTGAATGGGGCCAACGTTGAAATGTTTTCAAACTGTATCTGTATGCATTGAAATTTGACCTGGATAGACTATTCACATTCCTTAACGATATGGGAGGGTTTCTGGACTCAAATTTGACTGAAACACCCACTTTCTTCCATCATCAATTCATCATGGAAACCATAAACCCTATTTTTCATATGTTTTAGTAGATATGTTAATGATTCCAAGTTTCATATTTGTATTTGACTGAAGTTCCAGGTAGCTTGCAAAGTATCAAATTGATATTTCAAGTTGATAAACCAAATATGAAATGAATCCAAGCATCATTTGACATCGTCACAAGAGAGACGAATGTAAATAATCTTGCGACGAATTTGCTATACTATCGACGAAAAAAGTTCATCGATAGTATAGTTAATGCATCCCAAGAATATTGTGTCTAATTTGAATGGTGTTACATGGTTTGCAACACCATTCATATTTGTGATGAAAAATCCCTCTTTTTCGTTGTTTTCTTAATGAACACCATAAAAATACTAGAGGCGGGAAACAATGACATGTGAATGTGGCCAATGTTGAAATTTTTTCAAACCGTATCTGTATGCTAAGGGTCAGTTTTCAATGTTCAAGTCTAAATACATCGAGTTCATGTCTTATCTCAATCCTTACACAAATGTATTATCTGGAAGAAATATATCCCTGGATCCTACTTGGAGGAAAAATGGCAACACTTGCTCAAAGAAATACAAGTATATATTACATGTGAAGGCAGATATGGTAGAGTGATGTTCTACCATTTCAAGCTCATGAACCATTTCACAGGTAGATGTCCTTTGAATCTACCCATAGATGTAACTAACATATTATTCTAAGCTATAAGAAAAAGGTGTTTTACAAATGGAAAACATTGTTGATACTGTTACATATCATGAATGGTATGTATTTCTCAATACTTTTTTTTAACTATTATTTTTTATATGAAATTATATTCATAATGTGTGATGTTAATTGTATGGTTATTCATTATAGGAACTACCATTGTTTTTTTATCGATAACCCTATCGAATATGGTCGCCAACCACTTGATAAAGGGACTTGTTCTTTTGTTTTTTTTTCCATGAATAATGGAGATCATACTATGTTTCAAATTCTTGTAAAAAAAGACAATAACGAAGTTGTTGTTGTTAGATTATCTGTCTCTAGGGAATATGGAAGTAAGGATGTCATAGGGTCTTCTTATCTTGGCATTTTGTGGCCACATCAAGAATCATCACAACATTTATCTTATCTCATACAAAGTGTAAAATCACTTAAAATCTTAAAATACAATACACAGTGACACATATGTGGAGATTCCATGTTCATGAGAAAGTTGGGGAAAAGATTGAACTTATTGTTGTGACTGTTTGTATAAGAATCAAAACATGAATATTTTCATATGTCTTAGTGGAACCACCTTATTTGTTTTCATAAGAATTCCATAATAGTCTTACTCCATTTAATCTAAAGAGTTATTGGAGGGAAAGGTGAGTGTTTGGCTAAGCATTACAAAATGAATAATCCATCTAATGTAAAGAGTTATTGGAGGGAGAAGTGATTGTAAATAGTTATTGGAGGGAGAAGTTATTGTTTGGCTAAGCATTACAACATGGATAATAATTCATATGTCTTAGTGGAAGCACCTTATTTTCTACCTATGTTATATAAGATAGATTATTTATGGAAAAAGTGTTTAGATAGTATAGGTCACAAAATTAGAAAATTTAGAATAAAAGAATGTACAACATATTCCAACACCCTTTAGAATTTGTGAGATTTCCTTCACTAATATGGGGATTTCAAAAGAACTAATAAGGGATGGGATATATTTGTATTGACAACAAAGGAGACGATGATTATATATAAACCATATTTAGTATAATAAAGGTATTTGGATATAACCAAGGTTTTTTCAAACTAGAAACATGTTTCCTCCTCATATGAATAAATTTAGACAAGAACATGAAATACTATGCTCAAGTTTCAATAATACAAAATAAAAAAACACCTATTCATATTAGATGAAAAATTTGCAAAGTTTTTCTTTCTAAGATTCCCTAAATATTATTTTAAGAGATTGAAAGTTTTCATCATTATTGAAGTTGCCATATCACTCTATCCATGGTCATCTCTTAGGTTGATCAACTATATATGACATTAAACACAACTAAGAAATATAATTGAATGCATGACATGAAATAAACAAAACCATGGTATTTATACAACAAATCATGACACAAAAATATGTCTAAGTATCATGCTTACAAAGATACATGTTAAAATTGTGAACAAACAAGTGAAATATATAGTTTACCCATGTGGCCAATTGGTTATATGAATGAAAGTATCCATGATATGTTCATGGCTAGTTATCACCATATTTCATCTCCTTGGTTCTCCTCTCTTCACTTTAATTTATATGATTTATATCCAAGTTACTAATACCAAATGACTCCATTAGCAAGATATATATATATAATATTTGTAGATAATGTGGCTATTTTATTTTTTCATTTTTTTAAAAAGTGACCCATTACAACCATGTTTCCAATATGGTATGTGTAATCTCCATCTTGAGATACAATTTCACCAATCTTCTTTTCCTATGCATAAATCACATCAAATAGTAGATCACATTATCTCCATTTCCCCATGGTCCAATGGAAATCCATACATCAACTACATGAACTTATTGTTGAACTTATATGTTTCGTGTCCTTGAATCTATGAGGATTTACTCCCTCTCTTTTCAAAACATATAATCATATTTCCAATTAGAAAATCATGATAGATTAAGGTTTTTAGGTGTTTTCAATGGTGGTTCATGAGCTCGAGAAGGTTTAGTAGTTAGGGCTTTAGGCCATTGTTTCCAACTTGCCATGTTTATGCCTCTACACTTATTTTCAATCTACAAAACCTAATCATGATGCCTATATCCCTCTTAAAGGCCAATTAAATTATGTTATGTTGGTTTGAGGACTTGTTCAAGGCTCTTGATGACAACTTGTTCACCCATACATGGTCTTGTGTGGTGACCTGAGGACTTGTTCATGTTGCTTGAGTTAGATATGGAATAGAAATTGCATTATTTTCATCTTATGATTATTTTTGTGGTTATATATAAATAATTTAGGACCTAGATGTCATATTCTAGGGACCAATGCCCATGCAGAAGGCTAAAAATTAACCACAAAATATGCCCTCTATAGGAGGTAAATATCCTTAGAGTGGGATATGGGTTCCATTAGAAGGTTTTTTGCATGACAGGTGGGTCTCATACCATGGTTTGGGGGATAAATATAGGAAATTATTCCCTAAATTAATATTATTGATCTAATGTGCCACAATCAAGGCCTTAAACCACAACATAGACCCTTTAAAGTCGACCTTTGGAATACAAGTGGACTATAGTCATGAACCAGCTAAGACCCATCCATGATGATCAAGAAGACCTCATAATGTCACCCATATTCAACTAATTGGATGCCAAAGACTCCCTAGAGAGGACTCATGTCATGGTTTTTAGGTGTTGACTATGGTGGTTCATGAGCTCGAGAAGGTTTAGTTAGATATTTAGGCCATTGTTTCCAACTTTCCATGTTTATGCCCCTACACCCATTTTCAATGTACAAAACATAATCATGATGCCTCATATCCCTCTTAAAGGTCAATTAAGTTATGTTATGTTGGTTTGAGGACTTGTTAAAGGCTCTTGATGACAACTTGTTCACCCATCCATGGTCTTGTGTGGTGACCCGAGGACTTGCTCATGGTGCTTGAGCTAGATATGGAATAGAAATTGCATTGATTTCATCTTATGAATTTTTTTGTTGTTTTATATAAATAATTTAGGACCTAGATGTCATATTCTAGGGACCAATGGCCATGCACAAGGCTAAAAATTAACCACAAAACATGAAATCTATATGAGGTAAATATCCTTAGAGTGGGATATGGGGTCCATTAGAAAGTTTTTTGCATGACAGGTGGGTCTCATACCATGGTTCCGGGGAGAAATTTGGGGAATTATTCCCTAGATTAATATTATTGATCTAATGTTCCACAATCAAGTCCTTAAACCACAACATAGACCCTTTAAAGTGGACATTTGGAATACAAGATGTGGACTATAGTCATGAACCTAAGACCCATCCATGATGATCAAGAAGACCTCATAATGTTACCCATATTCAACTAATTGGATGCCAAAGACTCCCTAGAGAGGACTCCTCTCATGGTTTTTAGGTGTTGTCGATGGTGGTTCATGAGCTTGAGAAGGTTTAGTTAAGTCTTTAAGCCATTTTTTCCAACTTGCCATGTTTATGCCTCTACACCCATTTTCAATGTACAAAACCTAATCATGATTCTTATATCCCTCTTAAAGGCCAATTAAGTTATGTTATGTTGGTTTGAGGACTTTTTCAAGGCTCTTGATGACAACTTGTTCACCCATCCATGGTCTTTTGTGGTGACCTGAGGACTTGTTCATGGTGATTGATCTAGATATGTGCAGGTTAAGGGCTTGCGGCTTGTTTCCCTACCACAACCACAGTCAAGGCCATGAGACCCATATGTATATAGTATGCAAAACATATAAAAGGTGATGGTCTAGGTGTTGTTCATGTCACATGATCTTGAGAAGGTTCAATTATGGCTTAATTCCTTTACTCCCCCCTTAACCATTTTTAGGTGTTAAGACCCATTTCTAGGGAACAAAACCTACTCATGGAACCTATATCCTACAACTTGGAGGCCTTCAAGGAAGCCTTACAAATGAGTGATGTGTTGGTTAAGGCCTCTCTACCCATCCTTACTGCAAAAAAACCTTCTACTGGTGTCCTTATCCAACTCTAATGCTAAGGACCCCCTAGAGAGGAATTGTGTTGTGGTTTCTAGGTATTGTTCATGATGAATGAGCCTAAGAAGTGTAATTTAGGGCCCTTGACATTGATTAGACATTAATACTAATTATTGGTTCATGTATGGGTTATTTTCCCATCTTTCCACCTAAGTTTCATAATTTTTATAGTGATAATTACTAAAATAAATTACCCCTTCATAAAAAAATCAAAAAGTAAATATCTATTCTTAATACAATTTAAAAAAAAAAATACTAAAATCCTTTAATTATAATAATTATTACTTATTTTTTTATATGTAATATACTCAATATGCAAATGTAGAAATAACCTTCAATTTCACCCATACACTTTGAGGTGGAGATAGGGTTTGGTAAGGCGCATTTCTTAATTATTAAGGCGGGTTTTTTTAAGGGGGAAACAAAATTTGATTTCACCCATACACACCATACGCTTTGAGGCTGAGATAGAGTTTGATAAGGTGAGACCGAGCAAACCGATATGACCGAGACCGAGCAGACCGAGACCAAGACTGAGAAAACAAGCCCATCTGAGACCAAGCACACCGAGCAGATAGAGCAAGGAGATTCTGCTACCTATCTCCTAGTTACTCTAATGGAGGGCCGGGTCATCCATCTCCTACTTACTCTAATCAACTAGGGCCGGTTCATCCGAGACTAATCATACTGAGAAAGGAGGTGTAAGACCACTGTCGAGGTAAAGGAGTCACAAGAGTGTTGAGGGCCTGCACCCATACTATTTGAGGAGACATGATTTGGTAATGCGGGCTTTCTTTAAGGCATGACTGTCGAGGGAAAAGAGGCATGAGAGGTACATTTGAGGCCGAGGGAAAGGAGGCTTGAGTCTGTAGAGGGAAAGGAGGCATGAGACTGTGGGAAAGAATGGTGAGTATAACCTTTGCACACTCAAATTTTGCATGTATTTGATAATTAATAAAAGGGATCCATGTTGAACCTAGGTTTTGGGCATATTTTTTCACCAATATTCCATCGCATACAATCCCTACTTCACCATTCCCCAAGTCACAATGAGTTATTTCTTCATCACCCTAAGTCCAATAATTCCAAAGGTAAGTTAGGGAGCTTTGTCCACGTGGGATAGTTGGAAATCCCCTCCTCCCTGGAATCAAAGAGTGGATGCTAGGGTTTTACACAAAATAGATGATAGTGATAATACCATCTCTCCACCAAGGTCTTCTCTTATTCCTCCTTTGAGAAAAAAAATAAGCCAATCCAACCTCTAGATAAAATATGGAAAACTAGAACATATCCTGGGAGCAAGCCCCATAAGGACTCTATCCATGAAGAGAGGGAGTCAACTAACATTCTTATGCCATAAAATTTTCCTACCAAAGCATGTCCCTCCATCTCATAGATTTTATTAACCATAATATCTTTTCCCACCTTCCGAGAAGAGTTTCTACCAGAGGTTGGGTCTCGTCCCCCTTGAAGATCGTTTATATAAATTTTACCAAAAGATCCCTTTTCCACCTTACTCAAATATAGGTAATGAGAAAAAGGAATAATTTTATGAGATGAAGATCTTTGAGAAGGATCAAGAGTAAATCCACCTAGGGACAACTTGGGTTAGAAATTACTTCCCTCTATGAATGATTAATGACTTGTACATACTTCAGACAAACAGAAGTCGATGAACCCTTAGGAGCTCCATATATTCTTGGAATCTGAGACAACATTGCAGAATAGGTAAAGGGAGCCTCCACCATGTCATGCAAACTGTCTCCATCATAGTCCAAAACCTTAGCTGAGGCACGTAGAGGGAGGAAAAAATATACAATTTTGACACCATATCTTCAGAGTTATCTACCAACAGTAGATACTCATCAATTTTGTGATTGCCTACACCCAAATGTTAACACAATACCACCTACCTCACTAGATCTACAGAAACTCTATCCTCCTCTCATAAAACCCTATTCCCATTGCAACTCGTTAAACCCTTAGTATTTAAGTAAATGTATATTTTCTCTTTTATTTCAAAAGATACAAGTGTAGGCAGATTAATTCAAAGAAACGAAGAATATTTTAAGCACATAGTTTCATTCATGAGTAATGTTCTTAGTAACATTGAGATAAATATACAATCATGGAGAAGTAGACATTTTTATTGGTGCAATACTAAAATCCAATGAATAGGACATTTACATGTATCCCTGTGGAGATGAACCTTGAAGACTTGCATCCTCTGGTGTTCTCTCCTTGGGAGGGTTATTTTCTTCCCTGAATGTGTGGCCTTGGTTTCTACTCTCTTCCTCCTCTAGTTTTATATGGTTGTTGTTGTAGTCATGGCCTCCTTTAAGAAACTAGGGAAAATGCTACAATGAGGGGATCAAAGAAAAAATGGGAGATCAAACAAATTGTATATGAAAAAAATTGATTATGCAAACTATTTTCCAAACTTAACTCTCATGTGAGCTAGGGGTTAAGTCTTTTCCATTTTATTGGTCATGAATCTCCAATTTAGAAAATAAATCATTACATAAAGTTAAATGAAGAAATACATGGTGCTCCCTAGGCATTCTCAGAATAGGAAGATTGAGTTCAAATATTTAAATTTGTTTTTCCATATTGCGAAAAGTACACTTCATTTGAGTTGTGTTACGAACTTCATAATTCAAAATTTGGTGTAGATGGTCATGCTCCAAGGAAGAGATGCCTCTTATATCATTCTCATGTTTTTGAATATCTTCTTCAAATTAATTCAAAACATGTGCAACTAGAAGGAAACCTTCTAGAGGACCAAAACAATGAAGTTTACATTGAGATGTGGAGTCTTCAATCAATTCTCATATTTCAATGCAAGCAAGCCACTTCTCCTCAACTTGTTTTCAGGATTCATGTGTGATTCTTCCTTGGTATTTAGTATCATATTCTAGTTCATACAACTCAGTTTTTCTCAACAAATTGATATTATGTTCTTCATTCCCCATGCTCTTCTGGATTTGCTTAATAAACTTCAATTGATCCTTATCTTTTTCTTCCTTCTCCTTCCAAATTAAGTTTTATTTATATAATATGTAAAAATTCATACTCAATTACTATAGATTGAACACCTTGGAGATAAAATATTTCTTAATTTGGACATCGATTTTTTCCTCCTCCAATACTTCCTCAATAAAATTGCTTACAAATCCTTGTGAAGTTTTCTAATACTTAATTTTCTAGTAATGCAATATGCCTTCCAAGGATTTGAATCTCTTTTACTTCCACCCTGGTGTTGACGGGCGAAAATGAACGCTTGCCAACTGGAAGAGTGGATTCTATCTAGGGTTGTCTAAATAACCCAAGCTATTTGGGATAACCCACCCTGATGGGTTTAGCAGCTCCGTTAGCCGATCTAAGTCCTAAGAAAACAAAAGAAAACTACTCTAAATTAACTAATCTAAATGAAAAATAACAATCAAAACAAACTAATAAACAAATCTAAACTATTATATACAATTTATTACCTAAACTATACAACTATAATTCTATAAAATCAAATGTTCAATTACCAACATAATCAAATTTAATTACAAATGTACAATATTTACAAATTACAGATTTAAATGAAAACCTGCAAAACTCATTTGTAATCTGTCCTGAGACAGCAAAACTATTGTTTTTTGATTTTATAATTTTATGAAAAAGAAATAAAATAAAAACTAATCTAAGATAAGCGACTAAAATAATAACTCTAACTATGAATCTAAATTAATATATTTCTCTAAACTACTTAAATAACACTAATAAGCTAACTATTAAATACTAAATAACATATAGCAAACTAACCTGAAGTAACGCTTCAGGTTTGTCCTGTATGATGGTCGATTCAGCTGATTGGTGGGAGGAAACCCGCACCAGATTCTCCATGAGCTTCTCGTAAATGGAAAGCTGATGTGCTCTTCAAATATAAATAACAGAACAAACAAGACATAAAAATTACAGCAATCTTATAATTTACAAATCGTCGCAGCTAGATAAATCTATGTGCAAAGACTTGTACAAAGTGATTCATTTAACGAAAAAGGTAAACCTGTAATTCGTTAAACTGAAGCAAACGAATTGCTGTATTTTTTAAATAAGAGAGATCAGACATGGACAACATGTAAATCAAATCACATCAACATGCAATGAATTATGATAGCTAAAGTAGTCGATAATTAATTGCAAACTGATATGCAGAAAACTTGAAACAAAAGTTTGATATATTGAAAGCGAAAGCTGTTACAAGACATCAACTTTCATCTCAGTCTGAATCATAAATCCATATTCTGGTTCTCTCCATAGTGATCATGATTTATTACAAAAAATTGACAAGTATTTAAAGACTTCCCACAGGGTAAAACATCCCTGTGGGAATTATCAAAACAATTTACAAAAATATGAGGATAATATCCCAAATCTCTATTTCTGACTCAAGCTAACAACCTAAAACAAAACCATATCCAAATTATCTCCAAAACTTCCATAGCATGCCCATTTGATCATTGTAATTCATATGCACCTGAAAGAAGGCAAAAATAGACAAGTTTAGAGGATATTTTATTGATAAAATTGTCAAAAATCTAATTTTTAAGACTGGCTACAGAATCTTGCGATTATGTAGATGGTCTAAATTAAACACAGATTCGTTTCAAAATCAATTCAAATCTTAAAGAATATATTCAAACTATTGAACAATATTTGATTGCTAATTAGAAACCAAAAGAATCATTCAAATCGAAACTTGTATGCAAAATGGAACAAACTAAATCGTGGTCAACCGAATGATAACATAGATGCATGCACTCTGTTCAATTTGTTATCACCAATTTAGGGTAAACAGAACCGCTTTAGATAATTCAACAGTAATGAAATTATTTTCATGAACCAATTCCAATCGACACAAATAGTTTATGTTGCTTCATCCATCAACAAAATCATTGTCGAATCCAAACGAAATCAACAAGATTGTTTTTTCAAATTAATAGAACTATATTAAACATATACAAATGATCATGCTATTTGCAAATCAAATCAAAACAGGAATGAATCAAAACAATTTGGGGTCGATACAATCGTTATGAATCAACACAGCTCCACGTTTTTAGCGAATAGATCTTTTGCACAAGTTGAAAGTAAACAAGAATATTGATTCAATACAAAACATAGTCATTCCTGGTAAATCGAAGTCAATAGGGTTGTTTTGAGTTTATTAGGAATAAATGAAACTAATCGAAATCGAACCAAATCGACTATCCTAAATCAGATGAACATAATTGATTCAAAAACAAACCAAACCGAATAAAAAACCAATCAATTTCTAAGCTGGGCACGAAAAAATCACATAACCAAATCATAGCTATATTTGAGTTTAGTAAAATGAATCTACTGTACAGGATCCAGAATCATTTCAAAAAAAAAAGAAAAAGAACAGAGCTAATTTGAAAGCAAAACCGAATATGTTACAATAATTCAAGCAAATTTACAAAGCAAAATTCATATTGAAATTCATACCTGACAATCAGAAAACAACTCGGTCATGATAACTTGGAATTGACGAAGGCTATTGCGGCCTCGACGTTCCTGAAGACAATTGAACTGGTGGTTTTTTGTTTCTTGTCAACAGCTTGAAGCCTGTCTCTTTCTTTTGACAGCACTGTAACTTGGTCCTCTAATGATTTGATCCTTGACTGCAACAAGGGAACGTCGGTGTAATAACGCTCTAGCCACACATTGCATTGGATACATGATGGTTGCTCGGGCTTTGATATCACAAGTGAGGGTTTGTTTAAGCCATCAGGGGTTTCATTATGTAGCTTGATTCCCGGGTAGTTAGGATTGTTCTTTAGGCACGAGGGTAAATTAAAGACATAATCATAGGGTTGCTCGGAGCATAAGCCATGGGAATAGGGGTACTCTTCAGCTAGGAAACACTCGATATCGGAGTCTGAGTCCTCGCTCAGAACTATGGACTTTTGGCCGACGTTTGGCTTAGGTTTATTCCAGGCAAGTCTCGATATCAATCGAGCATTTTTCTTACCCTTGTTTTCGACAGTAGGATTACCCTTGACTTTCTTACTCATAGGCTTCTTAACAGCCTCAGTCTTGTCTGTTATGATGTCGGGTAGGTCAATGTCAGGGAAAACTAAGGGTTTGGCAGGAGGTAGAAGGATATGAAATGGCACGGGTGGCTCGACCATAGTCTCACTAACCACAGCCTTGTCGATTTGGACAGACTCTGGATTAGCAAAGCCAATTTTGGATAGAAAGGCTTGCCAATTATCGCCATGAAGGTTTAAATGGTGGACGACAATGAGTCTAATCAAGCCGTGATGAAACAAGTTGCTATCAGCCTTCTCATGTTTGAACCTCTTAGACATCTTGTAAAGACTACGCAAGAAGTAATGCGGCATGTTTAAAGGATAGCCGATGAAATTCATCAATAACCGGAGGTGATATAGAAAAACCAAGCCATACCAACCTTCACAGGTCACAAATTGTTTCACAATTACCAAAATATCGTGCCACCTGGGTTTGAGGGTGGAAATAGGCATACCTTTATCACAGGAGGAAACCTTCCTTGATACGAATAGTAATGGCCATGACACCTCATCAACTTTGGAGTTTTTAAACCATCGTTGGCCTGTAGCTGCTAGTCCTGTAGCAGAGCTTATGAATTCTTCATTGAGTTCAAGCTGTATGTCACCTACTTTATCCCTGCACCCGTCAAAGGTGAGGGATAATTGTTGGGCAACCGAAAGGTTGAAACCCTCGAACCTCTGTATAAACACGAGCCAACCAGTATCTTCTAAATCCTTTCGAGCATTATCAAATAATAACAAAGCTTGGTTACCATTTGGCTCTATGCGCACCACTGGTGCCATAGACAGGAGCACATGGTGAGC
>CBVK0100387702.1:0-12173 GCA_900067695.1 Picea abies | reverse complement strand
ACCAGGATTAGACAGTCTGGTCAGATTTATTCACTAATATAACCTAAATACTTTGGCTAAGATTAAACTGTTTAGCCAAATCATTCACTACCCTATCAACATTAAATTTAAAAAGAACTTGGCCATGCTTAAAAGGTATGGCCAAGTTACTATTATTGCATGGGGCTTTCATTTCAATTCTTTTATGCCCTCTTTTTTTTTTTTTTTTCAAATTATTTGCAGAATGAAAAATCATTTGACAACCAAAACACTAGAGACAAATAATATCCCAGTCACCAGTTGATTCCCATAACTTATGGGTTGATAACATGGTCATTTCTCGGGTCTTGGTCTCTCTCTAGCGCTATTTTGGTGATTCTTTTGGTGATTAACTTGGTGATTCTCTAGTGCTATCTTAGTGATTCTCTTGGTTATTCTCTCAGTGGTTCTTGGTGAAACTCTTGGTGATATTCTTGGTGATACTCTTGGTGATATTCTTGGTGATACTCTTGGTAATATTCTTGCTAAGTATGGCACGAGTATGAGAGAGTAGTGCAGTTGCAGTTGCTACAGTTATGTGTGGTACTTGTTTTGTATATATGGAGACTCTCTCTCTTGTGCGCTACCCTTGGAGAAGGAGTGCTTTACTTGTCTTGAGTTGTTACTACAGTTATCAGCTAGGGTTTATCTCTTGGTTCTACAGTAGGCTTGCCAGAATTATTCTAAGTAAAGGTTAGGATGCTCGAGGGTGGCCTTGTGCTATGGTTGGGTGAAAATGATGTGATATTATCTATGGTTAAACGAGCATACCAAAATTTCGACATGCAAACCAATTAATACTCCTATGCAAACTAGTTGCAAGTTGAGCAAAGATGATGATTCAAAGTCTACAGATCAGAGACACTACAGGTCAATGATTGGCAACTTACTTTATGAGACAACATCCAGACCAGATGTAATGTAGGCAGTTGAACAGGTGGCACAATTTTAAGAAGCACCATATGAATAATATGTTCTAGCAATGAAGATGATTTTCAGATATTTCAAGGGCGCATAAGAGTTTGGATTATGGAAGTATAAATTAAGGAAATTGGGTTAAGTTGGTTAGAAGGTAACCCCTTGAGGAAGCTACATGGAAGCATAAATAAGAGAGAAAGGCACATATAGAGCACATTGAATATCTATTATTGTGTAATGTTTATTGAAGGTACTCATTGATACATCTGAAGTTGCACAAGTCTGAGGTAGCATGAAGGGTTGACGACGAAAGTTTTGGAGTTTTAGAAATACTGAAAAACCCTAGTTTCTGAGATGTACACGGGCTAACAGTATAATAGAGTGCGTACATACACGAGCTAATAGTATAATAGGGTGCGTACATACGCGAGCTAATAGTATAATAGGGTGCGTACATACACGGGCTAACTGTATAATAGGCTGCGTACATGAGGGTAAAACCATAAAAACTTTAGAAGATGAAGATGTGAGGTCTCTAGAGTCTGAAAGCAAGCTCCCAAGAAGGTCTACAGTGATCAGGTACATCAAATGTATCTACTAGTTCAAAAGGTATGTCTTATTTCTATGAGTAGTTGGATTTTGTTGTCTACATGAGAAATAGTTATGGGGGTTTGAGGATTTTCCCTAGAGATATTATTGGTTGCATGGGACTTTTTGTATAAGTCACATCTACAGAAATACAATGCTGGTATAATCAATATTTATCATTGATACATATTGTTAGTGTTGAGGCACATCTTGTATTTCTTGGCATATGGTTAAGGTTTTTTGTGGTACATGGTTGAGAGCTTGTATTTGTGAAGTGGTTGATGTATTGATAGGCTGCATATCAGTAAGGGTTTGATGTCTAGTTCATGTGATGGCTATTATACTTGTTCATGATTATACTTGTATGGCACATGAATAGAGAGATATAGATACACTTGGTTAAGGGATATGTATGAGGATATATGCACATGGCATAGCTACAAGTTGGACACAATGAGATGTTGTAGGTTGAGTTGAAAAGAGGCAAAAGAGTGTCTGAGTTTCATCAAAAGTGAAAAACCCTAAATTTTAGAGGGCATATGCAGGCTGCAATATAGACAGGTTGTGTACATACGCGGGCTGTAGTACAAATAGAGCGCATACATACACATGCTGCAACACATATAAGTCATGTACATGTTGGGTTTTGATTGGTACAGGCTGAGTACAGGTACATGTTGGTTATAGGACAGTGGCACTAGTTAGTTATAGGTTGTTGGCTCAGATTGGTACAGGTTTACAACAATATATCTCACAGTGACAGTGTGACAGTGGTTTCATCATCTTACTTATATTTCAGGGCGATAGGACGGGACCAGGATAGGTGGTTGTAGCCACCTTCCGATTGTAGCCGAAGAACATAGGGGGTTGCAACCTCCTTCTGGTTATAGCCAGAAAATTAGTTGGAGCTTCCCTCAGGTTGTAGCTTGAAAATATAGGGGGTCAGAGCCTCCTTCCAGTTGCAGCTGGAGAGCAAAGGAAGTTGGTGCTTCCAATGAATGTAATTCTTAAAGACATATAAGAAAAATCATTTTGTGGTTTTCTCCCGCATTGGGTTTCCATGTAAAAATACTGGTGTATTGTGCATGTGTGTGATTCTTCATTGTTTATGGTTTATTTACTCTACACTTATTGGATGATAATGTTACATTGATCATAAAGATAAATAACACTTTCATACAATGGTAAAAAATATTAAATTTCTCTATTATTGATTCACCCCCCTCTTAGTAACCCAACAGAGATACTTTCAGCAGTAAAAAAGAATCAATTATTCCTCGAGTACCACCCAGTAAAAGATCAACCAACATAAAAGGAGACACAAGAAAACTTGACCGAGGATTCGAAAACTCAGTAAAAAATTGTGGTAACTCAAACACCATAGAAAGCGAGTACCTCTAAAAAGACAATAAAAATGGGATTTAACCACACCCCCCTATACGAGGGAGATGAGGACCCAAAAAGACATTGGTTCGTGTGTGAAATTTTTTAGGATGCTACAGACATCACAGATGAAGATAAGTAGATGGCACAATTCAGAGCTACCCTCCAACACTGTTCCCTGACATGGTTTATGAACTTTACAGAAAATTAAAACCGATAAAAGTCGAATATAAAAGATAGTTTTCTAACGCTTTTCAAAGTCCAAGATGTCACACACTTGGCTGCACAAAAGTTAAAAGAAATAAAACAGTGACCAAGCGAGTCAGTACGAGAGTATGATAAAAGATTCAAAGATCTCTTGATCCAAATCCTGACAACTATCGACCAAAGATTGCTAGTTCAGTGGTACGTAGCTGGTCTACTGCAACGGATCTTCTTGCCACTACACTTATATGAAATAACCACCTGCAAAGATGCATTACAAAAAGCACAGTGCGTCGAGTCGGATGACAACGACCCGTCAACCGCTTTATTGAATGAAAGACTCGAAGAAAAAATAGAGCACTTACAACAAACGATAAAGAATCTTTCCATAAGGAGAAATGAACTTTGGTGCACTTCATGCTGTGAAGAAAGACATATAAAGGAAATGTGTAGCCTCAATGATCAACCACCAACAACAACAGATGCACACATAGTACAAGCTTAGAAATATTGTAACATATGAGAGTGTTTGACTGTTCATAATGTACAAGATTGTCCACATAATTTGAAAAACACTAAGTGGTGCCATATCTATGAAGATTCCAATCGCAAAACATCAGAATGCCATTTAAATACATGGAATCAAGACAGTGTACGAACAATCTATCACACAGAATCCATCGATCAAGCTAACAATTACGATCGAAGAGACAACTACTATGGTCGAGGTCGAGGTCGAGGAGGTCACGATCAATTTGGTAGTCGAGTTCGAGGTTGAGGATGACCATACAACTACAATTGCTGGAAAGATGACCACATCAGTTCAGATTGCCCAATGAAAGACATAATCGACTTGAAATTTTGCAATATATGCAGCGTTGGTGACTACTCATTAGAAGATTTCTCAATAGTACTCGACAAAATTATGACTAGAAAAAATGTAAATCTTCAACATGCAGTATCCAAAGAAGAAGTGTTGAATTCAGAGAATTTAAATATCATCACAAGATCTGGTGCAGGACGAGATATTAACAATACCACCTTACACAACCAATAGAAGGAAGGATAGTTTATTTCCAAATACTGATAAAGAAGAACAAATTATGAAAAGAAGCTATTAGATTCTTTAAGCAAAGCACCGGAAGACAAAATTAAGATATTATACAGGAATTCCTACAACTATTAGAGGAAAAACAATCAGTAGGTCGATTGCTAGAACTGCTAAATATATTAAAAGATAAAAAGAAGGACAAAGGCCATCAAAGGATGTCAGACAACTCTCATATAGGCATAAAGATTATGATCCACAAGTCGACCTAGAAATCAATGAAGTATTAATCAAACAAGTAGTTGTTGATTTTCGATCTCAAGTCAATATCTTACCTCTGGAAACTTGGATAAGACTAGGTCGACCTGCTTTAGCACCAACTCTGAACTATCTCAAACTGGTGGATCACAGATTGATAGAGCCCATTGGTATTCTCATAAATGTTGAAACTCAAATAATGGGTATTCCGACTCAAGTCAACTTTGAAGTTGTCGACCTAGTCGAGGGGATACTAGCATATGCAACACTTGTCGATCGTGTTATCACTCCAAGAAACTCTTTACGGTTGTAGGCCAAAGATGCTTGGTAACTTAAAATATGAATAGGTTTATTATTATGTTGGGATAAAATGGGATAATTGACCTACTAGATCATATCAAGACAGTCAAAGAATATATAATCAGATGAGACAGTTCTTTCAAGAATCAATGATCAGATGAATAACATAACAGTGGATGAAGAATACTATACTTACTAACCAGATCACACATGTGATGGGTCGGATAAGATAGTACAGGTATCACTATTAAATCAAGCTTATGAGTTGACCAACGAGATGACAGTCATTGGCAACTAAGACAAACTTGAATCAAAGTGAAGATTACTATTAAATCAAGCTATGAACTGACTAATGAGATGACAGTCATATTGCAGTTAAGATAACTTGAATAAAAGCATAGAAGAAGTAAGAAATGACAATCTGATATTAATAGAGAAAGAAGACCGCGATCTGTATTACATATATATGATAGTCTATTACAAAGCAACGTGTTATTGTATCCAGAATTAAAACCTCAGTCCTACGATTGAACCCCCCCCTTTGTTCCTCTCATATCTTTAGCTTTATAGCTTTACAATAAAATATTCAGATCCTATAAAAATGGATCAGATTTGCCAAAGATAGAAAGTCAAAACAACTTTTACAAAAGAGAGGAAGTGATCCTCAAAATGAGGCCAACTCCTCATTTCATGGTCTTCAGATCATGTAGAACCTCTGTGCTGTGCAGATAAGCCTTCCAAGGTTGTTTAATATCTCTTAGGGAAGATGAAATTCGAATTTACCAAGTTTAGAAAAAACCCTGATTTATTGCCCCCAAAATAGGTGCCAAATCAACTTGAATATCTCTTCAAACCTATTTTGCATCAAGTATGGATCTTAGATTGAACATCATAATTCAATATCTATCTTTAGAAAGAGTTTTCAAGAGATTTGGTTGAGAAAAACTTCGATCTGGGAAAAAATACAACTTCTCTGGCTGTCTCAGGTTTCACCATCTATTTCGTCTTAAGATTTTCTAATTAGTTGGTGAAAGATCCGCTTTTCATCAGCTAACTGGTTATAATTCCACCTTCTGCATTGGTGAAAGTTCTGTCTTGGTCAAAAAGGAAATCCTTGCTGGTCAAAACTAAACTTATTGTTTGCATTAACGATGTTATCAACTAGATGGTTGGTGAATTGCCATCACAACAGTCATACCATTCTTACTTAAACTCTTCGCAATACAATTATACGCAAGGCAATTGTTAAATCCAAACCAGGCGCGGGCTCATCAAAGAACAAGATGGAAGGATCAGTGAGAATCTCAAGTGCAATAAAAACACACTTCCTTTCACCTCCAAAAATTCCCCGAACAAACAAACCACCCACCATGGTGTTTTGACTCCTTTCTAAGCATAGTGCAAATGTAATCTCATGTGCTCGTTGGATCTTTTGATCATTGGATTGTGTCCGAGGAAGCCTTAGAAGTGCAGAATAAACAATTGTTTCCTTTATTGACATTCACATCATCATTATGGATTAGTGAAGGTTGATGATCATTAGTTCCTGTAATCGATCCCTTTGAACTACTACTGTTGTTCCTGATCATCTCACTTCCTTGCTGTAATATAGAATGCTACTCCTTCTCTGTTGAATGTGATTTTTTGAATATTTAATGTGGCCCCTGCAGATTGGCCCTCATCGTTTGTTATGAACATTGGCAAGCGCTTCTTTATGAGTAGCAAGTCCAATAAGATCACCCATTATCGTAAGACCACAATACAAGTGCAGAGCAAACAAAACAAAATGATGCCTCCCACCTTCACGATATTCTTGTTTTTCAAGTCGATGCTAATCCCTTTCTTTACCAACCCTCAATTCCTTCACCTTCTTCACCACCAGTGAGAAATGAATGGTTGCGGTGCCTTTGGAAGTAAGGCATTCCCCTCATCGTAGACACAACTTTGAGCTCCATGCTCTGAAATTGCTAGTACAGAATTTGTACATTGAAGAAGTGCTTCAAATACAACAAGAGTGATTTTCATTAATATACCAGTATAAAACCTGAAATGTTGAATGCATATTTGGCCCAAAAATTGACTTTATGAATCACGTCCCAGCACAAATGAATGATTTTGTTTTAATGAGGAGTGCTAAAGTAGTTGGTTGTGCAACTTCTTCTGCTTGGTTCTTTCCAGATGACACACCCACTCCAAGCATAACAGTTCCTGAATAGCCTTCACATATTTTTGTATTTTCTCGATTTCCTCTATGGTAGTCATATTACCCGCTTTATAAACAAATCAACTATATGCCATCAACATACCGGGAAAGCTTAGAGTTGTACATGCACAGGATGTGCATAATCATACGATTGATGACCTCTGTTTGGCTATTGGTTTGGGGGTGGAAAGCAGTGGATTTAGTGAGCTTGGTGTCCAATAATGACCAGAGACTCGACCAAAATGGGTTGAGGAACCCGTTGTCTCAGTCAAAGATGATGGTATGCGGTATCCAAAAATTGATCCACACTCGTTCGAAGAAGAGCTTGGTAGTATCTACCGCTGTGATGTTCTTCTTGTAGGCTGTGAGGATGGCCATATTCTAAAACCGATCAATGACCAAAAATACACAATCATTTTTGTGCTTGGTGGACGAATGGCTAGACATGTAATCCATCAAGATGGATTCTCAAGGCTTCTTAGGAGTAGGAAGAGGGGTGTATAAGCCTTTCTTCTCAATGGATGGCTTGGCAATGGCACAGACGGTGCAAGATCTGATATACTTGCTGACGTCCTGTCGAAGTTTTGGCCAATCAAAATGTTTCTATAGAACAACCACAATTTTCTCTATGCCAAAATGTCTTGCCATCCAACTATAGTGGGCTTCCCAAATAATCTTTGCACACTCGCTTGTAGGAACACAGAGATGGCCCATATGGCATAACAGTCCATCCTGAATGTGAAAATTGGTGACATTCACGCATGTACCCAAGAGATGATAAACGACAATTGTTGAAGGAAAATCTCCCTGCGGACAGGTAGATCTCCTCTTGAGAGCTAGAGTCTTAACTCTTAAGACAGAAGACGCTTAATGTGGACACTGACTTCCTTTCAGATCTATACAAACTAATGCATGAGGAGGAAGGAGAAAAGAAGTACCTTTTATTGGCATTTGTCCCTACACGCTTTGAGTTGAGCTCCAATCTTTCGCTCCTCGATGAGCCCTGTAGACAAAAATAGTACAATCGCTTCCTACTCTATTGATATTAGCTTGAAATAGATCAATCTATCAGAGACAAGTTCATGTGAAATTAAACACAAACTAGAAAGAAATAGGCCATGCATGTCATATTGATGAGAACAATGACAGAAGTAACTTACAACCGTAGATGTGAATGCGACAGCTTCCTCAAGTTCCCTTTGTCTAACCCTTGCTCACGGATCCACGATCCGGATGACAACAACTTCACTGATTACTTTCCTCCAGTTCACTGTATGTTTCCTATGAGATCATAGGTTTCATGCTTCCAATTCTTCCCCCTTTTCACCATGATAGAGCCCACTTATATAGGTTTAGAGAGGCCTAACCTCTTGAGGTATCTTTAGGGTAAGATGAGCATTTTCCTCCTTGAGTCAGAGATCTTCCCTAAGATCATGGCTGAACCAGGAATTCGAATGCAACTTCCTTCCAAGATTGAAAGATCTTCCCCTTATTCTCCTCAACAGATCAACTGCTGCCCAGAATAGGCAGCGCTCCCTCAAAAAGGCTATCAGAGCGCTATAGCACTCCCTAGTAGGATTTAGGGGGGCGCCAACACTCCAAAAATCTATAGCGCTCCTTCATAAGGGATGTTTGGTGTTATAACGTGCCCTAGCACCTTACAGGGGAGCGCCAACGCTCCTAAGGGTGATACAGGGGAGTGCTCTCTTCTAAAACCTTAGATTGAAAGCTTCTTTCAGGTGGCAAGAGATACTTGACTTCAGTTAACCATCCCTCTTCCTTCAAATCAAGTGTTTGAGGCATTTTAAGTGTCTCCTTAGTGTCGTCATCATGATAGTATTCTTTGCTTGACACTTACGACACTTGTGAGCAACATGCGACACTTATCAAAGCGAGTAATGTTGATGTGTAACAGATTGCCCCCCAAAGTATGAAGTTAGAAGATGAGAACTGATAATTGAAATGCTTTGTAGACTTTCAAGCAAGGGTATAGACGTGGAGAACCTGACAGAAGCTGCACACAAACATCCAACAAATATTATGACATGTTTCAAACCTAAGGCAGGCATACCTATGCTTGGGTGATCAAGACTTGCAAGATATGGCCGCCATAAAATACACTACGGATCCATAATTGTATTGATAAAAAGGTATAGCCACCGAGGATACAGTGTGGATCTATACTCTGATGACCTGAACTGATCGTAGCCATGAAGAATACATAGTGGATCTACGAGATGACAAGACATAGCCATGACCAATACAAAGTGGATCTATGTAACAGTATACGTGTCATTGTTCAAGAGAAACTCCTTCGCAACCTGGGCAAAGTACATATCAAAGTGATCACTCAACCTAGGGTCTTCTTACCGATCCCAATGTAGTACGAATCTAACCATGTGAATAGATGTCTTGATGTCGAACATGGCAGAAACCACTTGATTACTGATCAATGATGTAAACCGTTAACAAGCACGAGGGAGATCACCATTAATGTCAATGATTCCCAAGGTACCCTAGTACATTCCAACGAATGTGAATGGATGAGTTGGAGTCGAACATCCGTGGAATCATCCGATCAGAGGTCAATGATGTAAACCCACTGTCGAACGTGAGGAAGCCTGCCATTGAGGCATGCAGGTCCCAAAGTACTAACTGGTTTCTAAGTCTAGTTCCTAGATAATGTGTTGAAGTCGACAGGAATAGACTCATCGAAGGAGGGCCTTGATGTATCCCCCATCAACGACATGAAACGGACACAGAGATGTATTTGGTAGATCACATGAACATGGAATGACATGGGTATTGAGACAAGATATTTGTGATGGCTGACTCTTGAGGCAGATACTTCCCTTGAACACTGAGGCACCAGAGTAGAAACATGACATGGACCAAAACTTGATGATGCAGTGGATGTCATGACTTACGTCAGGTGACCCAGAGGAGTGAAAAAAAACTCAAAGGATTGGCTCAGTGCAGAGGTTCAACAGATTATAATGCATGCAAAAGACAAAGTGTTGTGTTCAAGGGCGAATCTAAGAATTACTTGGTAATGTTCTCAAGAGACTGCTTGGCTTGCTTCTTTCAAATTTTCCCCCATCCAGATAGACGAGTACCTCTTTTTCGATTTAACGAGCTTGAGGAGGGTAACACATGCTCAATATAACTCACCTTCGGTAAGTTCCTCTTCCTTTGTTTAACGAACTGGAAGAAGTAAGGGTTCGGTCCTGTACGGGCCTGTAGATGTTTGTTTTAGCGAGTCCAAAGACAGAAAACTTGAAGGTTTTTCATGATTATAGAGTCTGGAAAAACACTTAAAAGAGAACTCTCTCAATTCCTTTTTCGTACAGTTAGTCTCACGAGGCTGAAAAAGAGATAAACTACCACTTGAAAGATGCCCTTTTGAACCTTTTAACGAGTGTGAAAGGAAGCAAGATCACTCGACGATCTCTTCATATTTAGAGAGTTTGAAAAGAGTTTAAAGATGACTCCAGGGGGTTCCTTTTTCATGTCTCCATACGGGTCCGAAAAAGAGATAAAAGTCTACCCGGTGCATTCTCATATTTTCGAGCTTTAAAACGAACTAAGACTATGCTCGTAGATGTGACAAGGTAAACAAACGATCATAACTGCTTTGAAACCTGTAGTGTCAAAACTGCAATCCATAGGTTTAGTGAGGCCATCATATTGCCAAAGAAACCCACAAATAACTATACCTTATAAAAAATGGAAATTTATAAATAGTAATATAAGAAAAATCTTCATTTACCATTTCATTTTGCATAAGAATTTATAGCAGTGGAGATTCTCATTTTGGAGGTGGATCTTGTTTTGCTTGATATCAGAGCTACGGTTGATTGTTTCTCTTGTCGTTTGGACCAGGTAGATCTTCATCTCCCCTTCTTTCAATTACATGGTTCAATATTCGTTTTCATAGCAATATTTAAATTGAAAAATGAATCCCTAGGTCGTTCCAAAAAAGATCAAATTGGCCTCTAATCAAAACGGTGGGAAAAAGACATTTGTTTGCAAAAATGTTTTTAGAAGGTGATAGCATAGATGCCAACGCCTTGACACTTGAGTAGATGGGTCGTTTTTGTCAAAGAATCCATAAAAAACTCAAAAATATTCCCATGCAGCCATCATGAAAATTATTTTCATTTTAAAACATTTTATTGCTGCGTGATGATTATTGAGTGATAAAAAGAGGGTGTGGTCCTTTTTGAACAGTGTGGGCATTAGATTTCAAGTTTTTAAATTGCTTAAGAAATTGCTGAAAAATCGAATAATGAAATTCTTTGTTCTTTTTTGTTTGTAGGTGATTTCGGCAGTGACCATGATTGAGTGGAAAGAACGAGAGCATGAGCTCGATGATTTGGCTGCTTTGTAAAGTCCTCGCATGCAGGCCACATTGAGAGCTTGTGGCCTTCTGAAATTCTTCAAATTGCAAAAGATGAAGAAAGAGATTCTTCTGCTTGAGTACATAATCAGCTTGTGGGATGTCGCAGAGCAAGGGTTTTGGATCGGAGCACATCTTCTAACCATCGAGTTGGAAGATGTATATTTCTTGACTGGCCTCTCGAAAGGAGGGGTTCCTATAGCTTTTTCTGGACAGAGGGTGCTTCCTAAGCAAGTGGGCGTGTATCTGGCACGTCATTGTGTCCCAAGAGAAAGACTGGTAGGGGGTAGAATCCCAATCAAGGATATCAGAGAGTTACCCCTTCGGTCTGTTTTGTTCGCCATCACGAGTGTGACGGGAAGCACTAGCACACATCTGGCATCAAGATCACAGGTAGATTATGGCATACAATTTTTGGAGCCAACACTATTTAACTGGAGCGCGGGATTTCTTCGGAATGTGAAGGAACAGGTTTTGTGGTGTAGGATGGGGCAGAAATAGTTTGGATATGGTTCGTTCTTGGTCTCATTCTTCTTAGAGCGCATCCCCCAGATGCAGCCTCAGATAGCATTGGCAGTACGACCAGTGGGAGAACCACGGATGGAATGGTGGACTAGTCTGTCTCCGAGACTAGTGGTAGAGCCAGAGTTCCGTTTCACCAGTGACTTCTTCGCTTGGCTGAGACGCCAGTATCTTTGGATAGAAGACTTCCCATATGCCGAGGTGGACTTTTGTGGGAGCATGGATTTGATTCTACCCATGGGGGAAGATTGGGATGCGTCAGGTGAGAGACTAAGCAACACTTTGTCTAGTTTTTGTTTTAAGTTTTTTAACGTATATATATATATATATAT